>CAUYPK010068878.1:0-11742 GCA_963574355.1 Loris lydekkerianus
AATCTCTCCCTGTGGGGTCTTTTTTTTTTTTTTCTTTTTTCTTTTTTTTTAATTAAATTATAGCTGTGTACATTAATATGATCATGGGGCATCATACACTAGTTTCACAGACCGGTTGACACATTTACATCACACTGGTTAACATAGCTTTCCTGACAATTTCCCAGTTATTGTGTTAAGACATTTACATTCCACATTTACTAAGTTTCACATATACCCTTGTAAGATGCACCACAAGTATATTCTCACCAATCCCCCTCGCTCCACCCACTTTCCTCTCCCCCCCTCCCCCCTTCCCCCTATTCCTAGGTTGCAATTGGGTTATAGCATGTATGCGAAAGCCCTATATTAGTTTCATAGTAGGGGTGAGTACATTGGGTACTTTTTCTTCCATTCTTGAGATACTTTACTAAGAAGAATATGTTCCAGCTCCATCCATGTAAACATAAAGGAGCTAAAGTCTCCATCTTTCTTTAAGACTACATAATATTCCATGGTGTACATATACCACAATTTATTAATCCATTCGTGGATCGATGGGCACTTTGGTTTTTTCCATGACTTAGCAATTGTGAATAGGGCTGCAGTGAATATTCTGGTACAAATATCTTTGTTATGATGTGATTTTTGGTCTTCTGGGTATATGCCCAGTAGAGGAATTACAGGATTGAATGGTAGGTCTATTTTTAGATCTCTAAGTGTTCTCCATATATCTTTCCAAAAGGAATGTATTAATTTACATTCCCACCAGCAGGGTAAAAGCGTTCCCTTTTCTCCACATCCACGCCAACATCTCTGGTCTTGGGATTTAGTGATATAGGCTAGTCTCACTGGAGTTAGATGATATGTCAAAGTAGTTTTGATTTGCATTTCTCTGATGATTAAAGATGATGAGCATGTCTGAAGGCCGCCCACCTGTCTTCTTCATAGAAGTTTCTCTTCATATCCCTTGCCCAGCCTGCGATGGGATCCCTTGTTCTTTTCTTGCTAATGCGTTTGAGTACTCTGTGGATTCTGGTTATTAAACCTTCGTTAGAGATATAACCTGCAAACATCTTCTCCCATTCTGAGGGCTGTTTGTTTGCTTTACTTACTGTGTTCTTGGCTGTGCAGAAACTTTTTAGTATGACCAAGGGCAGGCGCCCTCCCCCAGACCAGCAGGGATTGAGCAAGACCACAACATTCCTGCTGAAGAAAGTTGGAGGGGGTTGGCGGTTCAGGCTGCGCTGCAAACTGGCTGGTCCCAATCAAAAAGGGAAACTCTGAACCATAAAACTCAGAGTGGGGTCCCCGAGTCCTCCTGTGGGATCTTTTATGCACAGCTCGGCCACCGTTTCTTGTGCCTCTTGCTGTGGAGTGTCCGTCCCTGTTAATTCCTCTTTAGTAAGTTCTCATTCGTCCTTTCTAACCCTTTTCTTTCAGTTTCTGCCTCTCTTATCTTGGGAACAATCTCTCCTTGTATTATTTATCTCAGTTCTGTGGTTATTCTTGAGTGATATATATTCATTAAGAAATCCACTATTACCTTTGAAAAACTTGTCACAGTACCTCCTCTTTCAGTAGTTTCCTCCAAATTCTTTCAATATTCTAGTTTAAACCTTATTAAAAAAAGTACTTAGGATAAGAAAAGAGGGGGGAAGGGATTGAAAGAGACAGACTCCTTTCTTTAGTATCATTGAAGGATTGTATGTAGTTTTCTAGTTAATATAAAACCAAATGCATTGGTTTTATGAGCTAATCAAGTAGTTTAATCACTACCTTAAATATTTTTATGAGAAATGAGTTTTAAAGAGTTATAGTTAAGAACTTTTTATGTTTATATTGAGACAGAACTCCTCTGATTATTTTCTTGAATTCTTTCTTGCATAATCTTTGACTGGAACTAAAGAAAACAACTTATTTGTTGACCTGATTAATTTTATTGTGGCTAATTTTGGATCAGGGCCTGGATTTAGTTTTGACTTTGACTACTAACTGCCTATTTGAGTTTGGACCTGTTATTTCTCCTCTAGACTTGAGTTTCTATTTTTTAATTTTTTCCTAACCACGAGACCGTGTGGGATGGACTTGAGGTTTCATATGTACAAATACATGTTTTGCTCAATAAGGACCCTAGAAGTACCTTGAAAAGAAGTAATACTTTATATCAAAGGGGAGTACTTTGACCATATTCTGTGCAATATGTGAAAAACACATACTGTGTAATTTGTATACTAGAAGGTTTACCTTTGTGTTTCATTCTTTGATGATTAAGTGATCCATTCCACTTCAGTTTTATTCCCGTTTCTTTAATCTTACCATTAAATTTGGAGCATTTAATAGTAAATTCTTGGTGGTGGTGGTGGGGGGGGGAGAATGAATGATTACCATCATTTGCTCTTCATGTAAAGAATTTTTAATATTAGGATGAACCCTGTGGAATTGTTATTATATGGCTTTTTGCCTTACAAGAAGGCAATTTCATACGATTCCACCTAATGGGTACATTTTTAGATTTGAGTGATTGTTACCATGATTATTTAAAAATCACACTCAGGTCCCTATCACCATACTTCTTAAGAAATCAAGCATGGCAAAAGTATCACAGGAGGGAACAACTGTGGCTTCAACTCTGTTCCCCTTGCTTTCCCCCTTCTTACCCTAAAAGTACCCTAAATTTGGTGTTTAAGGTTTGCTATGCCTATTTCGTTGTCTGTTTTTACTGCATTTGTTATGCATGTAGCTGTTTTAAAACTAATTGGTTTCACATTAAAGGTAATCATTTGCACCTCACTTTCTTAATTCAGCAGTTTATGAGCTTTATTCTTGTGTGTGACTCTGGTTCACTCATTATCCACTGCTGTATATTTTAGTGTTCCACTGTATGAATATTATCACACTTTGCCTATTCTTTTTTTTTGAGACAGAGCCTCAAGCTGTCACCCTAGGTAGAGTGCCTGGCATCACAGCTCACAGCAGCCTTCAACTCCTGGGCTCAAGAGATTCTCCTGCCTCTGCCTCCCGAGTAGCTGGGACTATAGGTGCCCCCCACAACACCAGGCTATGTTTTGGTTGTAGCCGTCATTATTGTTTGGCAGGCCCGGGCTAGATTCGAACCTGACAGCTCAGGTGTATGTGGCTGGAGCCTTAGCCACTTGAGCCGCAGGCCCCGAGCCATACCCATTCTTTTGGTAGATATATAGGGTGCTATTCTAAATGATGCTGCTATTCATATTTCTTTTATGTGACTCTGGGTATATGTGTGTGATAATTTCTCTGGGATGTAATTAACATATAGAGATAGATAGTAAATGTATGTGTTGGGCCGTAAATTATGTGTAAAGTTTTTGTGTATCACAAGATACAGTAACATTTGTTGACATTTTCTTGTGAAGCCATTTATTGGCACTTCCAAAGTAATTTTTACCGCACTCTGGCAATACTAGTATGCAAGTAATAATATACTCCAGGTGGCGCCTGTGGTTCAGTGGGTAGGGCGCTGGTCCCATATACCGAGGGTAGAGGTTACAAACCTGGCCCTGGCCAAACTGCAAAAAAAATAGCTGAGCATTGTGGTGGGTGCCTGTAGTCCCAGCTACTCAGGAGGCTGAGGCAAGAGAATTGCCTAAGCCCAAGAGCTGGAGATCGCTGTGAGATGTGACGCCACAGCACTCTGCCGAGAGTGACAAAGTAAGACTCTGTCTCTTTAAAAAAATAATAATAATATTATACTCTAATCTTGATGTAGTTATAGTGGGAATCTATCTTGTGAATTTGAATATGTTTACAGTGTCTTAATAAAATTTTAATAGCATTTATGCTGTCAGTTTACAGTTTTGAGACATTGACTACTAGATGGTTATTTATATGGTTTGAGTGTAAGTTAAATGTTTGAATGGTTAATAAGGATTGTCCCTTTCCCCATCACAACAAAATAAAAGCCTAATCACTTTTAATTACACAAAGAAAGTATTAGCTTGTTTTTAAAGCTAAATGAACGGGTTGGGCGAGGTGACTCAGGCCCATAATCCTAACACTCTGGGCGATTTATGCAAAAGGATTACTTGAAGCCAGGAGACCAGCTTGAGCAAGAGCAAGACCCTGTCTACACGAAAAATAGAAAAAATTAGCTGGGTGTGGTGACATTTCCTGTAGTCCTAGTTAATAGGGAGGCTAAGGCAGGAGAATTACTTGATCCTGGGAATTGAGGTTGTGGTGAGTTGTGATGATGCCACTGTACTCTAGCCGGGGTGACACAGCGAGACTCTGTCTCCCCCCACCCACCCCCTAAAAAAGCTGTTAATAAATGAATGACCGTGTGTGGTGGCTCACATGTGTAATTCCAGCACTTCAGAGGCCAAGGCAGGAGGATTGCTTGAGCCTAGCCGGGGTAACACAGTGACACCCAATCTCTTTAAAAAAAAAAAAAAAAAAAAAAGGTTAAATGAGTAGTAACTTTAGATAGTAATTTTTTTTTTTTTTTTTTTTTTTTTAATACCTAAGCATGTGGCTGTCATCCAGTGTGTAATACTTTCCTTTAATGTTCTACAAATAGGCTCAGGCCTAGTTCTTACCCAGTAGATTTACAATTTTAAGTAGTTTTTTTTTTTGTTTTAAAGAAGACAAAAAAGAAACTGTTTGCCAAGATAAATTTAGTTGCTACTTTTTCTGCTTTTTATTGCCTTATCTTGGCAACTGTTTCTGTTTCTGACTTATTTATGTGTTGAAAAGGTCTGTAGAAGGAAGACAAAAAGTTAGAATTTTCTCACAGAGTGAAAGAAGTTATCCTTCCAAAGATCTCCACAGGCAAAGACCTACACAGAGACAGCCAGCTGCCACAGTAGCTAAATATATGTGCTCTGCTTTATTTTCAGTTTAATATATGGTAATTATGGTATTTACATTTTTTTTCTCTACAGGGCTTGTTCTTGTCTTAGACCTGCTAAAGATTACAGCCACTGACAGTATTTAAAGAACCTCATAGCATCTTTGGCTTACTTTTGTGTATACTTTGGAGAATCCCCTGAGGTCATGGAGTAGGTGGGGTGGGAGCAGACAAGGCTCAAAGGCCAAAGAAGGTCAGGCTGTGCCCAGGAGCCCTTGTTGAAGGAATGTGTGGCATGCTAAAGAGGGTTGCATTAGAAAAAAAGGACAAATTGTCCTGACTCTGAAATAGAAGGAAGAGGGGAGGCATCCCAGAATGTCTTTGGTGTCTCTGGTAGAGCATGGCATCTTTCTGCCTTAGTATTTGTCTCAGCTGACTTGTATCTGCATAGCACATTTTATCCAGTGGCTGTGACTGGAAATCACTAGTCTAGGAGATCTTAACATGTGCCAGAAAGTTTGTATTTAGTTCCCCTATCACTTCCTTATAACCCTTACATTAGCTTATATTGTTTTTTTGATTAAGTAATACAGATATTGGCTATGTAAGAGCAAACACTGATTTTAAGTGATCAGTTTTAGAGCTTCACACAGTTCTATAACAATGCTAAATTCTGGCAAGATTGGGAACTTGCAATTTTTATGGCCAAAATTGTACTGCCAAATTTCTTTGGATTAATCTAATAATATGAAAGGAGCACATAAATGATTAGTTTCTGGGTCCATAATGGATGAATAAAGTTAAAAGAATCTGAAATACTGATAATGGGTACCTTGTTTTTCTTAAAGATGGTATAAGATGGGGGGAGGGGAAGACAGTATAAAATTAACAAAAGTAGCATAGTAACTTTTAATTTCTTCCTCCTTCCCTTGTTATTTTGTTTGTTTTTGTTCATTTGTTTGAAGAAAAAAGAGTTATGATATTTCTAGTTTAAAATAAGGCTATCAGGGTTGGTAAGATCAGGATGGGGGTGGGATTCTAAATGAAGACTGGCTATTCAGAAATATTGGTGACTCAGACATGTCACAAATCATTCCTACCAAAAAAGGTAGAATTATAAATTAGAACTGTGGTGATAGAATTGGGCACAGAGATACTGAAAATTGACTAATTCTGTTACATTCTTAATTACTATTGTTTAAAGGCATTGAGTAATGAAAGAGGAAGAGTTGGTTATAGCAACTGCTTTTTTAATTTGGTCTAATTCATTTCACTTATTTATATTTAGGACCATAACAGGCTGAACCCTTTGCTGCGAGTCTACCACAAGAGGCTTTAAGTGCCTCTTAGAGCTCAGCTCCTTGCTTCTTAGTGAGTAGACATAGTTTTTAGGTGGTTATTCACATAAATAATGAATATTCATGATAGCAGGACTTGAAAGTGGAGAGAATGACACGAAGCCAGGTACCAGGAATGTTTCATGAATGAGTGAAAATGTCATGGAGTTAGTATATGACCATGGAAGGGCAATCTTCTGGAAGGCACACTGTGCTGCTATTGGTACAGAAGGATGGAGATCAGTAATTTATAACTGATCCTGACCCCAAAACTGGGAGTCAGGAGCAGCTTCCTCTTCACAGGAGTTTAGGAGATCATGTTTCCATGAGGAAGTGAAGAGGAAGTTCAGTATTCCGTGAAGCTCGTATTCCAGAGGGCATTGGAAAAGTCGTAGGAAGGTGAGTGAAGCAAAGGAGAAGAGCACAGAGTGAGAGATGAAACGGGAGGAAACGTGTGATCCAGGGGCTGGTACTTCATGGGTTGCTGAGAGGCTAGAAGGTACAGTGTTTTACTTCACAGCCACTGGTTTTCCTCTTACTTCTCCTTTTCCACTGAGGGCTTTTCTGTATTCATAATGTTATTTCCACCGCACCGTTCTACCTCATTGAGCTTTATCATTCTTATCCCAGCTTCACTACTAGCCTAGCAAGCCTGTATAGGCCCAGCTCTTCTTTGACAATATCCCTTGAGGCGTAGAGTTGACTTTCCCATTGTACATGCTTGGCCAAGTCTGATCCCTGGATGTACTTTAAGCCTATATCCACGTTGCTAAGCATACCTGGAGAAAAATTGCATAGTTGCAGAGCTGAAGTTGCCTTGATTTCCTAGTTTGCAGCTCCATCCAGTCTCTCAGCATTGCCAAGCAAGTCCCCCTTTTTCTTAGTAGCATTCTTGTTTTATGGTGGCTTCTTTGTTTTTTAAAACCCCTTCTCTGCCACCCTGACTACACCTGTGCTCTACAGATGAGCTTGCCACATTTTTCACAGAGCAAGATTACCTCAGCTTTCTGCCATGAAACCTGTTTGTTTGTTCCTTGCCTTTTTTCTTATTGTGACAGGTCTCTCCCATTTTAAAAACTATGCATCCAGTGCCTGTAATCGCACAAGAGGCTTGAGGCAAAAGGATCACTTGAGCCCAAGAGTTTGAGGTTACTGTGAGCTGTGATGTCACAGTACTCTGCCCTGGGCCACAGAATGAGACTCTGTCTCAAACAACAACTATTCACCCATACACATATCCCTCCCTCAAGCTCATAATTCCTCACTCTTTAGTATCCCATCTCTTTTTCCTCCATAGTTAAAATTTGTTTGTTTTTCTTTCCCTTCTGTTAGTCTCTGGTTTGCTACATTGGCTTCAGCCCCATTATCTCCTTGATACTACCCTTGTCAAGACCAGCTATGATTATCGTATAGCTGATTTAGTGTTTCATACTTAGTCAATCTTTTTTTTTTTTTTGAGACAGAGTCTTACTTTTTCGCCCTCAGTAGAGTGCCGTGGCATCATACTCTTGACCTCAAACTCTTGGGCTCATATGATTTTCTTGTCTCAACCTACCAGGTAGCTGGGACTATAGGCGCCTGCCACAATGCCTGACTACTTTTTTAGAGATGGGGTCTCGCTCTGGCTCAGGCTGGTCGCAAACTCATGCAATCCACCCACCTTGGCCTCCCAGAGTGCTGGGATTATAGGCTCAATCTTTTTAATTGATTTCTCAGTTGAGCATTTTTAAGCACTTCATAGAAATACATGGTGTCCATAGCCTCATGTCTTTGGATTTTATTTCTGCCTCTCACTTTCCTTTGTGGCTCCCCTGACCACACCCACCCTTACTCCCACCCCACCGTCTCTTAATTATTGGTATTCATTAGAGTTTTGTTCTAGGTCCCCTACATTCTTCTGGATGGCTTTTATTCTCTGCTGATTGCAGAGGACTTGCTATACTTCTAGACCTCTGACCCGAGCTTTAGAGTACCTCCCACTATCTGTTGGACATCTTAAAGACACATTATCATCATGCCCCCATCATAAGTGTCCCCACCCCCCACACACACCTTTCAGTAGTGCACTGAATGGCACTGTAACTCTCCTTCCAGTTACCTAAATCAGAAACCTAAGCATCATTTTTGACTTCTGTTCTCTTTAATTTGCCTGATTCTTAACATTACTAATCCTCTGTATGCACATGTACACAGAATATTCCTCATTTTGTCTTTCCATGGTTCAGCCACAGTCATTTCTTACACAGGAACTACAACAGTCTAACTGGTTTCTTTGCTCCAATATTTCCTGTCTTCCTATCAATTTCAGCTCCAAAAGGAAATTCTTAAAAATGCAAAATCAGATTATGTCACTCGCTCCTCTGAATAAATCCTTTCAATGGCTTCCTGTTTCTCAAGGTCAAGTCCAGACTCCTTACCATGATCTGACCTTTGCTAATTTTGCCCACTTTGTTTTTCTTTACTTCTAGTACTAATACTCCAAATCTCACCAAACTTTTGTATCCTAAGGAACAATCTTTTATGCTATTTTCCCTTACCTTGTCTACTTTTCCCTGAGAACTCAGATTCCTCGGTCACCCTTCAGTCTAGGAATGTTTCTTCCCTGTCAGAGGAGTTTTCAGGCCATAATGCAATGGATTACTCTTTATTATCCCTGAGTATATTCATTGAGGGTGCCTGTCTTGTTGCTGTAGTATTCCCTTGCACCTGCCACAGTGCATAGCATGTTACAGACAACTATCCTAGGTACAAACAGGAGAAATAGTATAGATTCTTGAATTTTTGAATATGGAGAAGTTGAAGGCTTTAAAAAAGAGATTTATCAATTTGTATTCTTCCCTAGCAGTACAGCTGGAACAGTGTGAGAGACGATAGCCATGAACTAAACCACTGAAGTAGATATCAGATAAAAGACTTAGCCATAAGCAAGGTATTGAGAGTCAGAGCAAAAATCTAGGTTTACCAAGGTAGACTTCACCAAGTTCCTTAAGCAACTTCCCTAGATTTAACAAAACTGGGTTTTGTCTGGTCAGTGTCACCTTTTGTGTGCTTGTAGAGTTCAAAGATGTCTAACTGCCAGTGCCACATTGGATCCTATCTAGGTTACAAATGCATGCAGACTGCAACACTAGCTGTAGCCAGGAGCTGTTAGAAGCTTTTAAATCTTTTGTTTTCTCATATGTGCATCATTTTCAGTTGAAGAAAAAGTGAAAATAATGTTAAAGAATTGTGAAAAAGACCCACAATTATAGTCAAACTTGATACTTTTAATGGTTTTTACTCAGCACCTACATATTTTTGTAGCATTATATGTGCTACTTTTTATGTTAATGTATACATTTCCCCAAGTTTTTGCATAGCACTGCAGTGAATTCTTTGGATATCATAACATTTTGTTTGTTTAAAGACTTTTCCCTTAAATTCTGTAAAAATTGTAAGGTTTGCTTTGAGACTGTCTAGACTTCAAAAGGGTCTTACTAAAAGTTAACAGGAGTATGAAAGTACAGTATTTCTCAGTGACCTCAAAACATTGGATTGAGCAAAGGGAGCAGAAAAAAAGGCTGTGTGTGTGAGGTTTTATTTTCTTTACATTCTGTTAGTTTATATTAGGTGTCATGAAGAATTTTTTTAATACAGAAAAAGAATTTTCTATCTGATGATCATCTATATGAATAATATTTAAATAAAAATATCCATTAGAGTTAATGCAAATTTATACCTGTGGCAACTTCGTTATTTGGTGTTAATTCCTAGGTATTCTAAAATTCATTCTTTTAAGTCAGAACATTTAGGAGCTGGGTACGCAGGTTGATTTGTTTTAACTCTTGCTAGGATTGTTTTTAGAGCTATGTACTTTGATGCTATGCCTTTATTGAAAGAGTTCTGTGAAGCCTGTATTTTATGTGATGTTGGAAAATGTGTTTTATCATGTTATGTAATATATGCTTTATGAAGACTCTTATGAAAAAGCCCTTACATGCCCTAGTGCCACCAACTACTGTGATTTTTCCAGAGTATGTGGTTTGTTTCTGTCTCAGGAGAACTCCCAGCAGTGTACACTGATACATCAGTTGCTCAGAGCTAAAACCATGATTTACCTCTAATCTTCCCTTTTAGATACAGTTTTGGATCAAATTTTATCAAATCTTTAAAGAGACAAATGTTAAGTCTTTAATGTAGCATCCCGGTATGCATATGGTATTATTGATTACTTCTATTATTCCATTTTTGTCTTTGAGCTTTTTTGTTTAGAATTTTATTCTATTAAATTGGTAAGCAGTGAAGAACCCCATTTGCCCCTTATGTGGTTATGTAAGTCATTTAAGACCTGACTGGTGTTAACTGCAAAAAGCATTTACAGAATAAAATATGGAATACTATTACATTTCATATATGTGTATGTAAAATAGTATATACACTGTTACTTACATTCATGTATGTGTAGTAAATATAGAGACAGTAAGAGACTTTGAGTTCATACTTTTATGTACTGCCATGTTGTTTGAATATATGCCATATGTATTTTTAAAAAATCAATTTTAAAAAAGAATGCTGCCCCAGCTTATTTAATGTAGGTAATGGTTTTGCTGTGGAAGCTTTCTATTCTGTAATTGAACCTGGATGATAAATCTGTGTGTGAATTGTTTCTGCTGTTTGTAAGACATCAAAGCTTGTTTTTTCTCCCCTTCTCTCTTAGGTCACTTGGATCCAGGATTCCTAGCAAGTGACAAAACATCTGCTGGCAATGCACCACTTAATGAAGAAATTAATATCGCCTCTTCAGACAGTGAAGTAGAGATTGTAGGAGTTCAGGAGCATGCAAGGTAGGCTATTCATTGGGATATTCATAGATTTTACTTTATTTTTATTTACTTATTATTGTACTAACAAGAATCTGTTATTTTAAATTGTAAATCTTATTTTAACCAGAAAACAAACTATAAGAAAATAGTAGACTTCATTAATGGCTGGCACAGATGGTCAGAGAGCTAGCTATCTCTCAGCTTCCTTTGGCTAAAGAAACATTTTTTTTTTTTTTTAGTTTAGACATGATACCAGCTTCAGAATGTGTTGTATATTTTCTCATATCAAGAACATCTCAACCATACATGTATGTGAAGTAGAGATTAAGTTTTCCTCTTTTATTTTAAGCAGGTGTCTAGATAGCTTGACTAACTTTTACGGCAGCAATATCAGAGTATCTTCCTCCGTCTTATTAATAGTTTTTTGCCTTTCACTTTACCTTCAAGTATACCGGGAGCAAACCTTTGGGAAAGATTCACCTGATACCATACCCCTTTGTCTGGTTTCCTAGATTACCTCTCCTTGTCTTTTCTTTTCTTTCTTTTTTTTTTTTTTTTTTGAGACAGAGCCTCAAGCTATTGCTCTGGGCAGAGTGCCCTAGCATCACAATTCACAGCAACCTCCAACTCCTGGGCTCAAGTGATTCTCCTGACTCTGCCTCCCAAGTAGCTGGGACTACAGGTGCCTGCCACAACGCCCAGCTTTTTTTTTTTTTTTTTTTTTTTTTTTTTTGGTGGCCCCAAAAATTTTGTTTTGGCAACCCCGGGTGGTATTTGACACCCCAGCAAACGGTGGTTG
>CAUYPK010068883.1:0-73378 GCA_963574355.1 Loris lydekkerianus
GTTCTAATTCAAACTTATTTGCTATCCAGATTCTGAATTTCGATTTCTGACATCTCAGCTATTTGTTTGTGCATGGGATCTTGTGCTGTGTCTGCCCCATTGATCCTTGGGAGAGTTGATCTACTCTGATTATTCATATTGCCAGAGTTTTTATGTTGATTTTGCCTCATGATTGTTTTTCACCATTGCCTCTGGCCATCCTCAGAGTTGGGGAGGTGTCTGTCCAGGATTAGACGCCAGCGGGATCACTGTATTGTTGCTGGATCTTTGTAGGGAGTGACCCTGTGTCGTTTTCTGGGGCTGCTCCAGCTAGGTAGTTCTGGTTGTGGAAGCAGCTCCAGCATGTGACACACCCAGATTCAGCAACAGGGTGGAGGTGGTGTGCACGGTTCTGGGAGTGCCTGGCACCCAGTCACTTTGGTGCAGTAAGCCCAAGACTCCAGCAGTCACGGCCAGGAGAAGGGCTCTGTGCAGATGCAGGGAGGGCTCCAGAGGGCACGCGGCTACCAGTATCCCTGGCCAGATGAGCAGGCCAGTATGGAGGCTGGGAGGACATAGGTTGGAGACATAGGGTCACGCAGCTCCCGCAGTTCCTGGTCAGGGCATGCAGAGGCCTGGTTGGTGTGGGGTTGTGGTGCAGATCTTATGGAGGTCCAGGCAGCACCAAGCCCAGGAGTTTGAGGTTGCTATGAGCTGTGACACCACAGCACTCTACCCAGGGCAACAGCCCAAGGCTCCAGTGTGCCAAAACCGTCTCAGTCTGCCCCTAAGGGTTAAGGCTGTAAGGCAGCTCAGTCCCTACCTTTAAGCTGCTCAGTCACTAGGTTACTAGGTCCCACCAGATCCTTGCTCTGGGACCCTGAGGGCGGAGCTTGCCCTCACATTGGCTTCCTACAGTTCAGCTCAGAAGCTCTGTCTGGGGTCCCAGACAATCCCCAAAGTTCTCCACACTCCTGCTCAAGCTCTCCCCAAAGCAGCTCAACTGAGTGCCAAGTCCAAAATCACCAAAACATTTCACAGGTAAGGCCTTTCCCGTTTGCAGTCTCACAGCTACTTGTACTTACGGTTGCCGGTGGGATTAGGTCGATCGAACACACACAACCACTTGTCAGTTTTCCAGTTTTTATCCTCCTCTTGGGGTCCGGAAGTCCCTTGCTGACTCCCTGTATCCTCAAAGGGATGATTACAGGCTGATCCCACCAGCCAGAGATGCCTGGAGTCTTATCTCCCCAGACTCACCATGCCCAATTGCAGGGAAGCTGTTACTGGGCTGCCATCTTTAATCTGAATCCCTTTTTACTCTTTTTTGATTAACATAATTTAAGTGCTATGGAAGTTTGACTATAGATTCAAGTGTGCCATGAGATTAAAAAAAGGTTGTGAAACACTGGTCTAGGATATTATCAAGTCAGGTCCACATGTAGATGTAGTTCTTTGGGTACATTTTCCTTGAACTACTTTCTCAAACATAGGAGCCCAAGGAGCCATATTTGATTAGATCAGTCCCCACATACCTAACATCCAATGGCAAGGTAGGCATAGAAAAATCTACAATACACACTTACATTCAAAACAGGGAGAAAATGAAAGAGGCATGGAAGAAACTGGTCCACAGTAATTCTGAAATCCAGCTAGTCTAATTCTATCTGTTCCTTAATTAGGCTCATGCTTGCTCTTTAGGAATGATTCTCTGTGGTTTTTTGTTCCATCTTCTGTATCATCTTTCCTTTTGGAAATAATTTGTAACTGCAAAAAGTTATCTTTCTCAACCTGCTTCCTGCGTCTTTTCACTACAGTCTATTTCAGGGCAAGCTAGAAGCGGTCCTTAAAAAGCAATAGGTGTCTTATACTTCAAGTTATCATCATCTTCCTTAGTCAAAAGCCATATTCCAAGACAAACTCTTCTCAGTCTAGGGGTAGTGTGAGACTGTTTTGGAGGCAACACCCTTTAGGATCTTAGTTGCCCTATTCCCCAGTTGAAGAGCTCTATGAGATACTACGGGAAGCATCAAATTATCAAGGTGACATCAGAATTTAATGACTTAAAACAGTTATTATCTCAATCCCTGTTGGTTAGGAGTCTGACTTCTGCGCAGTGGGATATCTTTCCCTTAAGATGTCTCCAAGACTGAAACCAAAGTGTCAGCTGCAGCTATGGTCTTGTCATAGTCATTTGTTGTGCTCCTGGCCCCTCCTCATTCATGTCTTTCTCACTTGTAAAATACATTAATTCCATCCCAAAGTCTTAACTTGTGCCAGCATCAACACTGAAGTCTAGAGTCCGAAGTTCCATCTAAATATCATCTAAATCAGATATGAGTGATATTCAAAGTACAATTCATCTTGAGGCAAAATTCCCCTTTAGCTGTAAATCTGTGAAACCCTATAGATTATGTGCTTCCAAAATATAATGGCAGGACAGGCATAGGATTCATGATAGTATTCCTAAAGGAAGAAATTGGAACAAAGGAAAAGATGACGAGTTTCAAGCAAGGCCAACATCTAGCAGGGCAAATACCACGAGATTTTAAGGCTCAAGAAGAATCCTCTTTGGTTCAATGCTCTACCACCACACTGACTCACTGGGGTCCAGCTCTGCAGGCAGGCTGACATTTTGGCTTCATGGAATGCCACCCAAATGGTTCTCTGAAAGAGCTTATCCACATGGCTCCACTGGACGCCATTCCCACCCAAGATGGAGATGACCTCAGCCCATGCACCCAGGGCATATGGTGGGACTAGCTGTCCTGGTGATCTCTGAATCATCTTTGAGGTCTTTCTTCATTTTTCTTGAAGGACAATGCATGTTTGTAGCCTTGATTTATCCCCTCCTGTTTTCTCTGTTTCCGTTAGTCTCAGTTAGTAGTGTTTCTGCCTGTACAATCTCATGGTGTCTGTGGAGGTAGCCAATTAGGCCTGTGGTTCACATTCACACTAATCTCTTTAGCAAATAGTCATTAACACCCTTAGTACTCTTTTCTGAACACACTTTCTCATTTTTTATATGTAGACAGGTTGACAATTCATTTCCTCCTTCTTTCATTTTAGTTATAAGCAGTTAGGAGCCACTCCTTTGGCACTTTACTACATATGCCTCTTAAATTCTTCAAGTTCTACCTTCCACAAAACACCAGAACATAAACATGATACAGTCAAGTTCTTTGCCACTTTTTTTTCTTTTTTGAGACAGAGTCTCACTCTGTTGCCCTGGATAGAGTGCAGTGGCATCACCATGCTCACAGCAATCCCAAACTCCTGAGCTCAAGTGATCCTTGTTCATGATCATTCTGTTAATGATCATTTATGTATTCTCTAAGAATACTGACGCTTTCCTTATGGCTTTCCCCTTTTCTTTCTCAGCCCTCACCAAAATATTCTTTAACAGTACCTTCACAGCAATCTTGGCTTTTCTAGGATGTACCTCAAAACCCAGTTCCCAGTTCCAAAGCTGCTTACACATTTGTAATTATCTGCTGCAGCAGCACCCCACTACTTGGTATCAATCACTTAGCTCAGTCATGGTCGTAACAAAATACCACAGACTGGGTGGCTAAAACAGCAGACATTTATTTCTCATAGGTATGAAAGCTGGGAAGTTGAAGCTCAAGATGCCAGCCAATCCAGTTCCGGTGCAGGACCCACTTGTGGTTTGCAGACAGCCACCTCCTTACTGTGTCCCCACATGGCAGAGAGAAAGGAAGCTTTGGTGTCTCCCCCTCTTTTTATGAGGGCACTAACCCCATCATGGGGGATCCACCCTCATGACTTCATTTATACCTAATCCCCTCCCAAAGGCTCTACTTCTTAACACCATCACACTGGAGATTAGAATTTTATAATATGAATTTTGTTTGGGTATGGTAACTTAACACTTATAATCCTAACACTTTGGGAGGCTGAGGCAGGAGGACCACTAGAGCTCAGGAGTTCCAGACCAGTCTGAGCAAGAGCAAGACCCCATCTCTACTAAAAAAACAGCAAAAATTAGCCAGAGGCCAGGCATGGTGGCTCACACCTGTAATCCTAGCACTCTAGGAGGCTTAGGCAGGTGGATCCAGAACCTGCCTAAGAATAAGACCCTGTCTCTATTAAAATAAACTAGTGGGGCACGGTGGCAGGTGCCTGTCATCCCAGCTACTTGGGACTGAGGCAAGAGGACCACTTGAGCCCAAGAGTTTGGGCTATGAGCTATGACACCACAGCACTCTACCCAGGGCAACAGAGTTAGACTCTGTCTCAAGAAAAAAAAAAAAAAAATTAGCCAGGCATTGTGGTGTGCACCTGTAGTCCTAGCTAATAAGGAATATGAGGCAGGAAGATCACTGAACCCAGGAGGTTGCTGTGAGGTAGGTTGACACTGTGGCACTCTAGCCCAGGAGACAGAGTGGGACTCTGTCTCTAAAAAAGAAAAAAAAAATTATAACATGAATTTTGGAGGGTCACGGTCTTTTAATCCATAACAGGTTCACTAAAGGCTCCACTGAGGGAGGATCCATTTCCAAGTTTATTTACATGGTTGTTGGCAGGAATCAACTCCTTGCTGGCTCTTGGCTGGAGGCCTCACAATTCTTTGCCACATGAGCCTCTCCACTGGTGGCTCACATCATGGCACTGGCTTCTACCGAGGGCAGCAAATGAGAGAGCAAGAGGGAGCACAGAAAACACTAGCCATGGTCTCATGTCCACCTATCACTTTGAATGGTGTAACTATTAAAAGCAAATTATCAGGTCCAGGCCACACGTAAGTGGAGATTAAAAAAGGGTTTGAGTACTAGGAGATAGAGTCTGTGGGGGCTGCTATAGAGGCAGAACATTCTAGATACATCCTTGTCTTCAACTTTACCTGCAGCTGTTTTCCTGGTAGTACCCTGGATTTGATTTTGGCCCAGGGCATTTCTAAATTGAAGAGTTAAGTCCTCTAGATAAGCTAGGAATGAAAAATAGTTTTATTTCAAATCCAGCAAGTCCTGGATTCTTTGTTTCTTCTAAATTCTGATGGCAAACAGAACAGTTCCTTTTTTCTCTTACTTCACTTCTCTCATACTACAGCATACGTATTATTTAGAGACAGAGTCTCACACTGTCGTCCAAACTCCTGGGCTTAAGCAATACTCCTGTATCAGCCTCCCTAGTAGTTGGGACTACAGGTGCCTGCCACAATGCTGGACTTTTTTTTTTTGCTGTTTTTGGCCAGGGCTAGGTCTGAACCCGCCACCTCCGGCATATGGGGCTGGTGCTCTACTCCTTTGAGCCACAGGCGTTGCCCTTCTTTTTTTGGGGGGGAGGGAGGGGTGTGGGCTACTTTTTCCATCATTAGCAGAGAAAGGTCTCACTCTTGGTTAGGTTGGTCTCCAACAGCTAAGTTCAAGCAATCCACCTGTCTTGACATTCCAGAGTGTTAGGATTACAGGCATAAGTCACTGCACCCAGCCCAGCATGTACATTTAAAAGAAACCATCCAACTCTTTCTACATTCTGTCCAGAAATCTCCACATGTTCATTAGGTACCTTCTCTAGCTTTCACTTATCTGCAGGCTAGTTTGGGTTATTCTTCTAGCTAAATTGGACTCTGTACTGCCAGTGGTGGAGGCCATAGAGGTTCACATGGAATTCGGACAGGTGGAAGAAAAACCAAGGAGCCAAAGGTAGCCATGACATGCTCTTTATTCAGCTCATGGTGGCCAGTGAGCAAGCATGGTACCATCCTCCTTCATTCAGCTCCTAGAAGAAGCTCTCCTCCACGAGAAGCCCATACAGAAAGCTCTGGAGCCTTATATAGCAGCCAGAACAACAGTGGTTCTGAATCAAGCACTAATAAGATTGACATCATATTGCTTAATCATGATTACTTAATATAACATGGCACCAGCCGTTAATCATGGTTACTTACAATAATCAGTACCTGCTGGCCTTCAGGTAAGAAAGCCTAATTAACTCACCTTCTCCACAGACCCCCTTTTCTCCAGCCTGCAAATAACAGTATTTTCACTGTCCTTTAATAACATGTTCCTCTGTAACTGACTCCTCAAGGTTCTTCTAGCTTCCATCTTCCACCTGCTCTCAAAGCCACTGCCATGTGATTCAGATTTCTATTACAGCAGGACCTCCCTTCTAGGTATGCAGTTATGCTTCAGTGAGGCACTGCCATATAACAAACTACCTTAAAACCTAGTATCTTAAAATGACAACATTCACTTTATGCTAACAATTTTTGCAATTTGGGCAGGTTTGCTCTTCCACTTGGTACCAGCTAGGGCAGCTCAGCTAGGGCTGGAGTATTCAGTCTCAAGATAGTCTACTCCCAAGGCTGGAAGATTGGTACTAGCTGTCAGCTGAGAACTCAGATGGGCTGTAAGCCAGGGACCTGGATTTACCTGTGTATGTGCCTCTGCACACAGCTGATGGGGCTTCCTCAAATGATTGAAGGGAAGTGAGTGAATTGCAGAACACTGTGGAAGGTAAAAATCAGGGAGGTGATGTACAACAGTGTGGCTATACTTAACACTACTGGTGTTGTGGCGGGTGCCTGTGGTCCCAGCTACTGGAGAGGCTGAGGCAAGAGAATTGCCTAAGCCCAGGAGCTGGAGTTTGCTGTGAGCTATGATGGCACAGTACTCTACCGAGGGCAATAAAGTGAGACTCTGTCTCTACAAACAAACCAAAAAAAAACCACTACTGAGCTGTACACTTAAAAATGGTTAAGATGGCAAGTTTTATGTGTTGTTTGCAACAATTATAAATAAATAAATAAGAAAGATCAGGGAAGATACTGATGGCCTGGAGGTGGGTGTGGGTGAGGTGAGGCAGAGAGAAAGAGAGGTGTCAAGGATGGAAAACCCCATAAAATACAGCCTCTGGCTGTAAGAGTTTCTTTGGCCCAGAAGAAGAGTTAACAAGGCATTTAGAACACACGTGGTAGATACTGCAACTTTCTGCTGCAAAGCTAACATAGGTACAAAGCCCAGCCATGAAAACAGACTCAAAATAGACCTTAAATGTTTCCAATTCCCAAGACAGACATTTAAGACATAATTATGGGTTTGGATTTCTTAAAGCAAGCCTCAAAATGAACACTGTCAGAGAAACAGCGATGAGTAATAAAAACTACAGGTGTATGCAGTATTTCCCCTCCAACATAACCTTGTAGACTAGAAGGCAATGCGGTAGGGTAGTGGGCCCTGGAGAAAGCAGATGTTTTGGGGTCATTAGCCCAGTTTTTCCAGGGCATAAAATCCCTTTGTTGTCTTCTATTCTCAGTATGCCTGGAAACTACTGCTACTGAACACGTCTCACTTTTAAAAATTTCTTCCTTTGAAGTAGTAAACAAGCCATAAAGATCATTTATATCCTGATCGAATGTACGTTTTTCTTCTCCCTGCAAACTCAAAACTCTTTCCCCTCAATCACAAAGTTTTATAAATAGTGCAAGTCTGTTTACAGATTTTCCTTGGGTCTTCATGGTGATATATTTATTACTCTACCGTTCTTCCAAATAAGCCTAAGCCATTTTTCACAAAAGGGATAGAAAGCGGTAAACCCCATTTTCCTGACATCTCATCCCATCCCCCTATACTTTCCTGAAAACACCCTGAACATCAGTCACCTTCACCACTGACTATATACTTGAAAGGATCCAATACTGTCATTCAGTCCTGAAAATTAATAATGGTAAGACTTAATGTGATCATTCATTTAAAAAAATAGAGTGCCTACTATGCTTCATGCACTGTCTAGATGCTGAGTACACAACCATGGACATGGCAGGCAAGGATCCTCTCATGGAACTTACTTTTGTTTTTTATCTCAGAGGTTTCTGACTTTCAACAATAGACAAAGTCCTGGCTTGGCTTAAAGACAAAGGAATCAGGTTCTATGTTTGGAATAAAGCCACTTTCCCTGAGTGGGGGGGAGGGGAGGTTCTCCCAACATCCTGAACTCACACAACATATTCCACTTACTCTAAATGGGGTCTGACTGGAACCATCAAGGACTAGATTAATTGCCATTTTCCTTGGGCCCTTGCCAGTCTCCAAGAAGACAATGCCTTTCTGTGGAGTATATTCAGTAACTGGCAAGAATGGCTGAGGACAAAGTGCTGAGCCAGCACAGAGGTCAGAGACCACCACTCAGCTATTGGTCAGGAAGACATTGCCCCCTCGTGGTTCCTCACACAACTGAGAGAGAAGCTGGCAGTGGAAAGGGCTGCCAATTAACGCAATCAATACACTAACTAAAACACAAGTTTCCAGATCAGTTGTAGCCTTGATTCTTCTAAATGTCTTCAGTTGCAAGTTCCAATAGACTCTTGGTTTATTTTCATCCAGGATATTATTTTGTTCCTATAGAGAGAAATGGCATTACGGCATAATTGAAGGAACACGCTTTTTCCCCTATAGAAATCCTTTTCTTTTTCAAAATCTCTAGACCACCAAGAAAAACCCAATATGTAAATCCAAGTATCACGACTGTTTTTCTCTACATAATGCCCTTTAAAGCAAACATTTTCTCTTTGTATTATGTAGGGATTCTCCGAATATGTTGCTTTGAAGTGGTTTGGAGTATCTTGCCTCCACCTTCCCTAAAGGCAGGGGTCTTATCTTTATCTCCCACAGCCACCCCCAACCCAACCCCAGCTGCACTTACAGAATGTCCGGCGGGGGTGGGGAGATAAACAGTTAATCCAGCAGGGACCAAGGTTAGAAACTGTGATTGGTGCAGGGAAGAGGTGGAGCAGAACCTACAGATCACGGAGTTGTAAATTTCTAAGTTTGAAGCAAGTTTAAAAGCTTAAATGATCCAATATTGGAAAAGCTCGCAGGGCCCAGGAAAACTGGAAATTTCCTCAATAATAATGTTAGTTTCCACGTACTGTCAAGCTACACTAATCAAGAATGGGTGCTATACGTGCTTTACCAGCCTACACTCTTCTCTCAAATCCCCAAAGATAAATAGAATTACTCTCATGTCACAGAGGAGGAAACAGAAGCCTTAGGTCCTTGAGGCTGTTGCAAATACGCCCCTTTTCTTGTTGAAGATCATCGCCACAAGAACTCCAGTTTCGCTTGCAGTAAGGAATATTCATTTAACTAACAAATATTTACTCAGTGCCTACTATATACAACAGGTAGAGCTTTTAAATAGCCGCATAATTAAAAACACAAAACAGGGGACGGTCTTGTTTTCCAGGAAGGAGCTCCCTGAAGAGTAGAGGGGCAGGTCTGGTAAACTCTACCAGAAGAGTCTGGCGAGGGCTGTCGAGAGGAGCCAGGGGCTAGAGAATCCTAGAAAGTAACAGTCGGTATCCGGAGGCTTCGGAGGACCCGCGTTTGAGATGGGTTTGAATCATATGATGAAAAAGCTGGCCCGAGTGGGCTGTCCTAGGGGTCCCTCGAGTTCTCCCATCCTGTCATTTCAAGCCGGCGACTATGCGGGGAAGGAGAAGGGTCCCCTTCAGTACTGTAGAGAACGGTAGGCTTAGGGACAAGAGGTGCAGATCCCTCGTGAAAAGCCGGCAAACAAAAGTAGCACATGCCAGTTCCCAGTCCTCACACGAGCGGGGCCTGGTCCCCACAGCCCCTCTCCCAGCTCACGCGCGCGGACGCGCGAAGTGGCATTTCAGGTCCCGCTCGGACCAGGGGGCGGGAGGA
The DNA here is from genome assembly GCA_963574355.1 of Loris lydekkerianus. Taxonomy (NCBI): domain Eukaryota; kingdom Metazoa; phylum Chordata; class Mammalia; order Primates; family Lorisidae; genus Loris; species Loris lydekkerianus. The sequence goes on from CAUYPK010068883.1 coordinate 9,648, forward strand.
CCCGGCCTCCTTCCCTCCGACCTCCCGCCGAGCCCAAGCTGGGGTCGGCGGCTTCCGCCCGCGCCCGCGGCCCCTCCCCGGCGCGCGCCATCCGGCCGCCGCGCTCGCCGCAGCCCCTCCTCCCGCTGGGGGCTTCGGCGTCCCGCGTCCCGTCCCTCCGGGCTGGAGGCTGCAGCCCACGTCCAGGGAGGGCGGAGGGAGGCGGAGAGGGAGGGGAGAGAGGGGGGGAGGAGTGCGAGAGAAAGGGAGCTGCTCGGATCGCGGACTTCAGAGCCTGCCTGGAGCGCGCACTCAGCGGCTCTCCGGGTGCCAGCGTCCCAGCCGCGGCCCGCGCCCCGCGCCCCGCACCTCCTCCTCCTCCTCCTCTCCGAGCACCCCTCTTCCCCTCCTGCCAGCGGCTGCCCCCAGCCCCATCTCGGCTACATCCCCAACTCTCCGGGCTCTCTCCTGGGACGCGCGTCCTCGCCCCATCCTTTCTTCCTTCCTTCCTTCCTCCCCTGGCGCCCGCCCGCCCTCTCAGGTCTCCCTCCCGGGGCCCGATTGTCTCCGTCTCCTCTCGCTCGGCCCGCGCCCTCGCCCTGCCCCGACTCTCCCTCGCACTTCCTGAGTCGCCCAGCGCCGCAGTCTCGCCGCGCCCCGGCAGCCACTGCCCCGCTCCAGCCCCCGCAGCCCGCGGCGCCCGCCGAGGGAGCCCCGGCGCCCGCGGAAGGCAGAAGTGGGCGCGCGCCCTCGCACAGCCCCGCGCCCCAGCCCTGCCCGGCGACGAAGGACCGGGAAGATGAACAACGGCGGCAAAGCCGAGAAGGAGAACACCCCGAGCGAGGCCAACCTTCAGGAGGAAGAGGTACTGAGTGGTCCGGGACGGAAGCCGCGGGCTTTTTCCAAAGTGCGGGCGGCCAGTTTGGGAACTTCCCCTAGCCCGGACACGGTCCTGAAATGTGGCCCTGGGAGGGTGTATCCGGACAGCGCGTGTTTTGTGTGTCCACGCGCGTCTGCGTGTTTAAAATTGCATAACTCCAAGGACTTTCCGGAGACTTTTTGTAAGTATAATGCTCAGCTTTGTTTGCCCGGGGTTTAAAAAGTGGAATCGAGACCTGACTCCTGAGTGACCTCAGATTATTGGCACCTGGTAGGTCAGGATTTAGCTCTGGGGCTGGGGCTGGAAGTTGTGTGTGAGTGTGGGGGGTGGGGATTAAGGAAGAAACTTGGGGAAAAGTTCTGGTTAAAAGACACCTCTGATCCCTGACCCCTTCCTCTCAGTGTTAAAAGTTCTTGGTGAAATATCTTTCTAGCTGAGGCATTTTGGATTAATAGATAACTCATCAGTTGCATTCTTCTCGAATGAGTCAAAGACCCGGAACCTGGGCGATTGATTAATTTTTTTTTTTTTTTTAATTTAGGGGCGACGCATATGTGGGGAGTAGAGTAAGAGGGCTCAAAGTTTAACAATTCCCGGAGTGTTCCTCCAAGGATGTTTTAATCGGACTTTGACTTAAGAGCATTAATTTTATGCTGCGTGTCCGTAATAGTGGTTCGGCGCTGTTGCGGAGCGTTCTTTTGGTGGAAATAAAATTTAGGAATGTGGGGGAGGAGGAGAGTCGGGAACAAACCTTTTAGAATTTCGTCATTAGGATATTTGTAGTAGACTATCAAATGACTCTGATTGTAGGTACATCATCTGGAGTCCAAGATATTTCTCCTTTGCTTTTTAAGATCTTGCATGGTTGAGTTTTTAAACGTCCTGCGAGGAACTTTAGACTGTGCAGATGCAGGAAAGTATACATCTCAGTATGCCCCATAAAAGATTTTTGCAGGTATTGCATCCTAACACAGAAGGTGAACACAGAAGTAAACCCATACTAAAGCGGCTAGCCTGCTGAGATTATTGTTCACATACGGTGTTGTGTGCAAACCAAAATTTTGATAGTGAAACCAAACATTTCAGGAGGAATTCGTTAGTACATAATATCTCCTCTATACATTGTTCACTCATTAAACGGGAACTATTTAAATGGGAAAGATAGAAGAAAAACCAAAGAACACGCAGAACGATGCAAAATTTTACTCTTAACACAATGCAGAATTTTACTTATAACTTAGTGGCTGGTAGTGCAGCCCAGGTGCATTGCAGTAAGCTGAGAATTGCCTTCTCACCTGAGGAAATAACTATTTTAGTATCAAGTATTATTTTTAAAGATGTTGTTTACATGTTGTATAACTACAAATGTAGGGGTACTACTGATACTTCTTTCTTATTTAAAGAGATGGAAACTTGAACTGCAAGTTCCACTTGTTCAACCTTACCGGCTACTTTGCTATTTAAATGATTTTCCCTAATCACATAAAAATTTTTAAATCATGGTAAGTTTGCTTTTTTATCCTTGTATTTAACCATTTCACTAAAGGCATTAAAGTAGTCATTGTTTCAGAAACATTTCTATTTCGGTTAGATAGGCAATCTCTTTACTTCCTAAGGGTAAGAATGTCTTGTGTGAAACTGTCCTCTTAACCCGGTGGAAAAAATGTGTAACTGGGAAAAAGTTAATCAGGTAAACCCAAGATTTTTTTTGTGTGTATGTGTTAAGTGTCTTACAATTAACTTAAAATTTTAAGCAGGAAAGAGTCCTGCTTTTCTCCTTGAGCCATCCCAGCTGAAGTGCTGAGGTATTGCCTGCTCTGGACCAGGGTGACATGCTGTTAATATGAGGTTGTGTATAATAATTAGGGTATAATCACCCACCATAGCAGTGTACTCCCTGCCTCTCACTGGTCTTCTTACCCTGACTGTTCTTTTTTGGGTAGAAATGGCATGTAGCTTTAGGAAATGTCAGTATTTTTAGCAATATACTTGTTGTTTAAAAACTAAGAGATACAGGTAGGAAGAATTCAGAGCCCAAGTTGTCCAGGAGGTAGCATGTATAAATAACACAGATAAACCACGAAGAGAGAGGGCTTACAGATGGTAGAAATTCAGGAAAAGAAGGTAAGTTAGCTTGAAAGATTCAGGTAATTTTGTCTTCATACCCTGTTTTTGCTTTATGTTTTGTTTTTGAAAAACTCCCAACCTCTCTTTTTTTTTTTTTTTTTTTTCCTTCTAACTCTGAAAGCCACAAGTAAAATAAATAGGATATTTGGTGAGTCCCATTAATGTGCTCCACATTATACAAAACCACTGCCCTGGACTCGTTCCCTGCCCACCCAGCAGATCGGCAACTCGTTCTTGAACACATTTAAAAGCCCTGGCAGTAGACTCCAGTAAACAACACACGTATATAACATGTATATCCGCATAATGACAAGAGAGGAAAAATGTGCTTTGTTGTAATTTCTGGTGGCCGTTGAACTGACGTGGAAATATGAGTCCAATCATCATTAAGAGAAAGTAGTTTATTTCAGAGATCACCAGTGGTTTGTGCGTTCTACCACATTGTAGAATCCAAGTGGTTTTTTCCTTCCTATTTTTGAAATGAGTTCCTTTTATCGTTCATGATATTTTCATACCCTGTTTCAGAGTATCTAGTGCTTACCCTGAAATAATAATGCTGCGATTCTTACTTTGTTCCACTTGTGTAGAATGTGAATAGTCTAGGATTTGGGAAATTTTTTTGTGGCTTTTTAGGGTTGGAAGTTTTTGAGAATTCCGGCAGAGCATGTACTTCTGCTTTAGATAGCATTTAAAACTTTGAGGAAAAATAATTTTAAGGTTTGGCTAGCCAATGGTGTAAGAGAGAGAATACATCTGTCTTTCTGGTTTCTGGTGTATTAGATGTGTGTGTGTGTACATGGTCCCTGTAAAGAAAAAAAAAAAAAACAGTCAGAATCTTAAAGGGAGCTGAGATTTATAAGGTTGTATATGTGTAAAGTACCTGATCATTTCTTAACATCCTTTTACAATTAATAAAATAATTTGTAGAATTTGTCTCTAATTTTACGGACTTCATTAAAATTAATAAATATATAATAGACCCACAACTTATCAGTTATCATTAATGAGTTTTAATGTATTTAAATATATCAAGACTTTTTCTGTCTTGTACATAGTAATAATTTATTTGTTGGACATTGAATTTTCAAAATAGAAATTTCTTTTTTGGAAGTCAGATAAGTATGTAATTTTGTTTTATTTTTAGGCTGATTACAAATCATTTCTAAAATGTTGAAGCACTGGTGTTAAGTAATTTCTCTTTAAATTGCTTTGACTGAACTGACTTAAAACTAAAAAAACAAACTTGGGCGCTGTTGGAATATTGATTGAAAAGATGTTTGGCAGATGTTGGGCAGAAATCATATAAGGTTATTTCTTCAGAAGTTAATACAGATCTTCACTTCACATTCCTTCTTTTAAAGTTCTTAGTAATTTTTGCCTAAATGGGTCATAGAGAAAATTGTTTCTTATAATTGGCACAGAAAAGGGGGAAGTGTGAGTTTGATGCGGCAACGTCAGGTTGTCACTGAGCATTAAGATTAATCTGTTATACAGTCTGACTTGGGGAAGGTACAAAATGGTTTTATACAATTAATCAGGTTCAAGTCTCTGTTATTCCATTTCAAATTTAATACAATAAACTTTATGTTTCAATAATTGGATGAAAATGTAGTGACCTTATACTAAAACGATGCAATGGGACTGCTACCCATACAGCACGTACTTTTGAGTTATTTTTCCCATGACGGTTTTAAAATTTCCCTGATAAGTCCTTGGCACATAAAGCAGTCTTCTTTGTTTCCATTGGCATTTGTCTTATTTTTAATTTCAAAATATTATGGGGGTACACATGTTTTTGGTTACATGTATTGGTTTTGTTATGCCCTAATCAGGGTTAGAAGAGAGCTCATCTGCTCCCTAGCATTTGTTTCCTGGGTGGACAGTGTGGATGGGGGTAGAGGCTGTTTTTTGGAGATGCTTTCATATAATTTTTGTGAGTTTATACTAATTTTTGCTTTGAGGATAAAAAAAGTTCAGTGATGGGACAGTAAAGTGGGTGCTCTTGTGCACTCCTCTAAGGTGATGTAAATTTAGTGCAGCTTTGAGGAAGGACTTTGTATTAAAATGTGTTCAAGCTCTTTGATTTAGTACTTTTATTTTTAGAAATTTGCCATAAGGAAATAGTGTGTAATAAAGGTTTATAGGAATGATCATTACAGTTACTTATGATAGTGAAAATTCACAAAAACCGTGCCTAACATTGGGAAATTGCTAAGTAAGTCTGCATAATTCCAGACAGCGGGTATTATGGAGCCATTGAAGGCTATCTATGTTTGTAAACAGAAAAAAATACATACAGGGGGTGCCAAAAAATGTGTCTACATTTTAAGAAAGGAAAAAACTTCTAAAATTGTAAAATTCAATATATAGCAGTAGCAGAAGATGACTACTTTGAGCACTTTTTGTAACTGCAGAAGTCAAACATAACTTAAGTATTACAATTTAAATACAGTGTTTTCCCTTAAAATGTGGATTCATTTTTTTGGCATCCTCTGTGTATTTATGTGTATATATGCTTAAAACATACAATAATGTAAGTATACATTTTATATATCATAAATATATTTTTGACATTTTATTTTTATATATATGTATTTTTTGAGACAGGGTCTTGCTGTCACCCAGGGTGGAATACAGTGGCATTAACCTTAACTTGCTGTAACCCCAAATTCCTAGGCTCAAGTGATCCTCCTGCCTCAGCTTCCCAAGTAGCTAGGACTAAAGGCACATTCTACCATGTCCAGCTAATTTTTTAATGTTTTCTTTCTTTCTTTCCTTCCTTTCCTTCCTTCCTTCCTTCCTTCCTTTTTTTTTTTTTTTTTTTGAGATATGGGGCCTCCCTGTCTTACCCAGGCCACTCTCAAACTCCCAGGCTCAAGCGATGCTCCCATTTGGACTGCCAAAGGACTGGGATTAGAGGTGTAAGCCATTGCACCCAGCCTATTTTATGTGTACTGTATGCTATAGTTTACTATATAGAATATGTAAATGTGTGTATGCATATGTATGCACACATATCTGTATGTATTTGGTGGCTTAAAACAACAGGAATTCTCTCCATCAAATATACATGTGGATGCTTTTGGAGGACAGAAATCTGAAATCAAAGTTTTGGCAGACCCTAAAGTCTGTTTGGAAGAAAGAATCCATCCTTGCTTGTTTCAGCTTCTGGTGGCTTCTAGACATTCTGAAGATGACATTTTTATTTTCTTGTTAGAACTTTAAATGGAAAGAACAGACTTGGAAATTTTATACTGTGTGATGCCAGTTCTTTAAAGTAAATATTTATGTGCATAAAGCCAAGTATTAATACAGTTTATCTCATTGATGAATTACAGATCACTGTTAATTACTTTCTGATGCTTTTCTGTGTTTTAAGTTTTGTGTGAACAAAAATAATTCAACATCTTTTCATTGTGACGATTCCATTGAATTTCCTCAAGTTACTCACAAAAACCATTTATTGTGTTGGTTACATTTCATTTTGCCCATGGGCCTTGCTGCCTGCATTGGGCCTGTTCTGTTCAGAGCCTTTCTTTGTAATGTTAACTCACTCAATCCCTTATCCTGGTCATTTAAGTGAGGATGGGCTGCTCTTGTCATGGGCCAATATCCTTTCTCAAAATCTGTCCTATGCCATACCACTAGGTCCTCTGTTGTCCCCACAACCTTCAGAGCTATTCTGTTCTCTATGAAAGGCATCCACACTTCACATTCAAGCTTGGTCTGATTCTACTTCTGTACTCTGACAACCACCCTCTCCCTCTTCCGTTCTCTTGATCTATTCTGAGCTCTTTTCAAGGTAGGATTCAATTTTCAGCCTGCATTTTTTTTTTGTTTTAAGGCAGAGTCGTCTCCTATGTTCCCCTCCGTCAAGCGCCTACAGTGCTTAGAGTGCCGTGGCGTCACAGCTCATTCAGCCTGCATTTTTACAAGATCCCCTCGCCTGAGTGTCCTGTCCTGTAGAGATGATTTCCCTTCAGAATTCAAGTCAAAGTTAATTTTCTGTTACTTAACTCCAGGATTGTTACATTTTATCATTTTTAAAAGCAGATTTATACCATTTTTTTTATTCCCAATGTTCAACACCTGCCAAAAGAGTACCCAAGCATCCATTAAGTACCCCATACACACACTTGTATATTTGTAATACACACACATACACACACAATTCTTTACAAATGCTTTGTAAACATATATGAAATGTCCTTACTGATAAAGTTGGTGATTCTGAGTTTGTATAGGTAATCTGTTAGGAAGCAGCCACTTGTTTAATATTGTGTATCTGTGCCCACTGGGGATTTAGGGATTCATGGATGGACCCACTAGGAAATGACGTTCCATTTTGTCATCAGGAGCCTCTGTTTAAGCACCCAGGTGAGTGTGCTTGGTCCATCAGCTAGCTGTGGGCAATGTGGGACTGCTGATTTCCCTGATGCACTTGGTTCTCCTCATTAGAATTTGGTTTCTGCTGTGGAATTCCATTTGACCTTTTGGATGCGGGCTTCCGGAAGCCTTGTTTAGGTGTTCCCAAACAAGCCTGCTCTGTGTGACAGCCACTTCGGAATGTTTGTGTTCAGTTTCATTGGGCACCTTAGCGTCTGCCTGGGGGTAGGGGAAAGGGAATGCAAATGTTCCTCTTGAACAGAGCTTTGCTTTGGTCAAAGAAAAAAAACTTAGGAAGGAATGAGGAGAATGATCCTTAATGGCTGGAGCTAAAGAGGCTGCATAGCTCAGTGGGCTTGAGGCCATCTGGAACCAGGTATTTAAATAGATGCTATGTTGCCAGGAGGTCTGTTCCATGCCCCAGTGAAGGAGGATGAGCTTAGCTGACAATGGGACTAACTTGGGTGTAACTCCTTGTTCTCATATCCCTATCTGTAAAGCATACCTGCAGAATATTTTAAACAACTTCAGTGCTTTGTGTGTGTGTTTTGGGGAGAGGGTGGTGCTAGATATTTCCTGGAACTTGAAGCTGACCCAAAGGGTACATGTTTGAGCTTATAAAGTTGGCCTGGTTTGTCAGTGTTGCTGATAACGGAATAGAGGAATAATATCATCTTTTATTTAGCCTATGAAATTTTGAGAAATCTTATCCATTCGCTCAAGAAATAATCATCTTTAACTTTTGCTGTTATTTTTATCCCTACAGCAAGCAGACAAAGGTGTAAGAAGGACTGTCATCCTCATTCTTTTGGGAAGGTGACTGAGGCTTGGAGAGAGTCTGTAACCAGGGCTCTCATATAGAGTCTGGGGATGACAAGATCTGAGAGAGGCAGCTCTTGCCTTAAAGGTGCTCACAGTTTAATAGTGCCGGCCCTGTGTAAATAAACAGACAAAATAAGACGAAATAAGGCGTTAAGGCTGAGAGTTGGGGGCATAGTCAACCCAGCAAGGAGGTGATTGGACCTATGTCAAAGAGAGCGTTAAAGAAGAGGTGACATTTGACCTATGTCTCAATTAGGATTTTGATAGATGAGAAAAGGGGTATGACAATGGGGAAAAGATGACTCGGGTGAGGGATGAACATAGGCTTAAAAAGACTCTTTGGAGGAAGAACAAGAAGGCACAGCGGGAAAGGAAGGGGGGGAGGGATGGAACTGGCGGCTGGGAGGTGAGGAGGTGACTGAAGAACTTGCCTTCTCCTTAAGGGACTCCCCGAAGGAGTGGTGGGTGGATGGATATCCCTGGGAAGGTGGCATTCCAGGACGTCCCAGCGGACGAGAGGATGCAGTGGTTTGGGGAAGAGTTGTCGAGAATGATCAGTGAGGTTATTGCTGCAAGAGTTCTCATCTCAAGGTAAGGCAGTGGCAGCTGAAGCAGAGACCCCAGAGGAGTTCAGGTCCTTGCTGTCAGACTTGCTAGAGAGGAAACAAAGAGACATCCTGGGGTTTCACTCTTGTTATGATTCACTAAGTGGTAGTTCTATTTGTACAAATAGAAAACAGAGGTTGAAAAGGGAAGAAAAGAGGTCAGCTAGGAGGTGGTGAAGATGTTGAGTTTGGGATGCAGAGGGGAGGTCTGATAATGAAATCTGAGTTTCAGAACAATTCAACAAAATCTAGCTGGGACTTGAAAACGGGGTAAATGTGAATGAGTGCCTAGAAAATGGGATTTCTAGTTTGTGAAGGTATGCAGTGAAAGAAATAGAAAATTTAGTAAAATTTGAAGCCATGTGAAAAATTGGTTTGGGAAGAGCAAGAGAATTGAAAATTACCTGGAAAAATTGAAGCACTTTAAAAGCATTTTAATTTAGGAACATAAAAACGTATTACATACATACTACATATAATCTGCCTATATATTAGTGTTTGGTAAAATTAGAAAATAAGATCAAGCTACCATAAAATCCAGAAGGGTTTGTTTTTATAAGAAAAAATTCCTACAAGTTGCTTTGTTCTTTTTTGACTTTATTGGGGATGGGAGAAATTTTGTGGGTGAGATTTTCATTTATTCATTTCCTATTTTCCTAAAGATTTGCTGCTCCCTTTTCTGCCCAGCTATTTGTCAGCTGAAAAAAACAATCCAGGAACTTAAAAAGAAAACAACACCATCTCACATTTGTATTTCTCATAAGTTTTAACCCTGCTGCAACCATTATGATGCATATTTGTGTAAAAGTTCTAAAGAAAAGAAGGAAATGGCAGCAATAAATGCCAATCAGACCAGGAAAACAGATTCAAATTCCAGGCTGTAATGCAGTATTGTTACACAAATTTAAGATGCAAAGGTAATGCTTATTCCGCCTGGTGCAATCGTGTCAGACCTTAGGATTCTCAAAGGTATGAGAAATCTGAACCTCTCAAAATTCAGGTCCATCTCCCCAATCCATGAAAATAAGTTCAGAGACCATCTTCTACTTTTAATTAATCCTTATTTCTCATGAGTTGAATTTTAGTCACATTACTCTGATTTTTCCTAAATTCTTATGTCACCAGGTAGATTCGCTGGCAGGTGGCCAGTGTTATCCTGAGAGTAATGGTCAGAATTCTTAAATCCACAGGATCCTATTTTGTGAAAATTCTTCATATGCTCACCTATGGGATAGAAGTTTGATGCCCCTTATGGGAGAAAGTACACAGAAAGTGCTATCTAATTACAGAAGCGGCAGCTTCCTTTGTGCTCAGAGGGGAAGTGCCACAAAAGTGTAATTACTTTACCCAGCATGTGTGATTTACAGGACTTAAAATGTGTGAGTTTCCAAGGAGGCATCTGTTTTTAAAGACTATATTCCTCCAACCAGGCAGGATGTGTTTGGAGAGAGGAGGGAGGACCTGAAACCCCTGGTTCCTGCTGTCCCTTGGGCCTTGCGTACTGGAGTAGAAGGGCCTGGGAAACTCAGCTGAGTGCTGCGGTCTAGTCAGCCGCTACTAGACTGGTCATCTGCTGTTCCCGTTCTGCCTTCTCAAGCCTAATTCCTCCTTTTCCCAGGAAAGAAGCATTAGCGCTAACACTGACGCTTGTTTTTGTTGCAAAAATTTCCTTTTCGATCTTATTTTCCTAATAATGTTTAAGAAAATCAGCAGGGGAATTGAAGATCGGGCTCATGTCCAAATATCATCAAACTGATAAAAGTACTTATGGATTCTTACATATTAATGAACTTATTCAACATTTTTGGAGTTGGTGTCTACATTGCTCTTTAACAGGCCAAGTAAGTGTTATCATCCCATGTTTTGGGATAAGAAAACTGAGGCTCTAGGAGAAATGTGTCTGAGGTTTTACCGCTGGTGGATAAGAGCTTAAAATTCTGTAGTGGCACATGTGGTTCATGTGATCTGGGCCCTGCTGGTCTCTCTCTGACCTCATCTGCCAAGAATCACAGCCTCATTCATGTATGCTTCAGCTGCCTGGGCCTTATTTAGTTATCTCCAACTTGCCAAACTTGTTCCTGCCGCAGGGCCTTGGTGTATGCCTGGAAAGGCCAACAAGCAGACAGTGCTGGGCAGCCCCATGCTTGTCATTCATTGAGATCTCAGTTCAGATGTCGACCTGGAGAGACTTTTGACCTCCAAATTTAAAGTAGTCCTGGATTCCCACCAGGTTAGTACTGCTTCCCCCCTGACTTTTCCTTGTGTGCTGAGTTATCTGGTACCCCTGGAATGTAACTCCCTGGCAGAAAGGACCGCATGTAAAAACCCTACATGCCCCTAAACAATGCCCAGAACTGCCCCAAACTGTCAAACTCTGAAGCCTGTCTGATAACATCTTGTCATAACCCTTTCTCAGCAGTTTTCAGATTACATTTTAATTACTTTCTGCCTTCAGGATGATCATTTCTGGACCCAGTACCCACTCTGTTATCGATCTCTGAAACTGCAGTTGTCATCTCACATACTTTTGAGCCAGAAATGTTACTCAGATGCTAAGTGATAGAAGCCTTATGGGAATATGCAGCGGTTTTTCACACATGAAAGTTACAGTGGAAACCTAGTACATAATTCCACAGAACCAGGAGAGAAATGTGGGCCTGGTGTATGTGTGTTTGGGGGGAGGGGAGTGGTAAGGGTATGTAGAAAGTAGGGCAAGGTGAATTTGACTCCTGTTTTGCAGATGTGACTGGTGGGTTGCCAGGGTTCATGTTAATAACCCAGGTGGAATTGATTTGGAGATAGACTTACTACTTCTGGTCATTTGATTGAGTGTACCCTCGAGCTCAATGTGCTTTCCTACATTTGCCCGCAAAGTAAAAAAAGTCTGCTCCTGGCTCTAGGCAGAGGAATCCGGCCTTTAAGCACCTGTGCAGGAAGCCTTGAAGAAGATTCTAATCCATGCTTTCTGAACCTTTACACAGCCACCTTATTTATGGCCACTTGTCGGCCTCGTAGACTCAGGAGCTATTTCTATTCATTGTAAAGGGGACCAGATGACACTTCAGGGTGAAAAAAATGTAAATCATCATTAGGGCTTCAGATTGACAGGTCACCTGTTAATTGAGCAGACTAGTGCACTCATAAAAATGCAGGTCATTGGATTATGCTCATTTATGGCACACTTAAAATTTTACCATTATCTGATAGTCTTAGAACCAATAGTATATAAGTCTCTATACGTAAGTAACTCTTCATTTTTTCTTATTATCTGTTTGTGGGGAACCTAGGACAAGTCATTTTTAAGCCTCTCAACTAAAAGGTAGGTATTGTACCAACAATGCCAGCTGCAGCCTAAAAATACTGGAACTAATTTTTCCACTTTCATTCTACTTTCCATTTCCCCATTGTGATACAGAATGCTGCTTTGGCCGGCCAAGATTCATGCAGGGTGGGCTGTGTGTGGGGCAGCGGGGGTGGGGGGTAGTTTTAATTTTAAGCCTTTTTAAGTGAAAAACCCTTAGACCTTGCCTCTCGTTTTGTTTTTTAATAAATTATTTCTACAAAATAAGGAAAAAATTAGTGGAGCACTAGACTTTGCTATTTGAAACGATTTTCTTAGGCCTGGTTTTCTTACCTGAAATTGTGTTGTTTTTTTCTAAGCAAATCTGTGCCTCTCCTTGAGAAATGGGTGGGAGCCTCTGGGTGTGAGCTAACGGCAGGAAATGACCCTGTCTAAACAAAAGGACTTTTTTAGGCCCATCCTGAGTCTTTGTGTTTCGAGGAGGGGTTATGCTGAAAACCTGAGCTAGGAAATGAATCTTTGCATTAGCTGTTCTGATGGGGGAGGGGGAAAAGGATAAGATTCCCTCTCTGCTTGAGAGGGTCCCAAGTGTCTTGAGTGCCAGGTGACACCCACCGTGAAAGCTCAAGAAGTAGAAAGGAAGAGCCAGGGCTAGTCCTTGGGTCTTCTGGAGGGCCAACTTCATACCCTTGAAAGGAAAGAATGCACTAGGTTGGGCAGAATTAATACTCTGCATGATATTTTACCTTTAACATGGGACTATTGGCTTTTGCTTGAAAAAACCAATGACAGCTGCGATGTGGCTCACGCCTGTAATCCTAGCACTCTGGGAGGCCGAGGGGGCGGACTTCCTGAGCTCACAGGTTTGAGACCAGTCTGACAAGAGCGAGAGCCCATCTCTCACGATAGCGGGGTGTTATGGTGGGCACCTGTAGTCCCAGCTACTTGGGAGGCTGAGACACTCTAAAGCTCATGACTTCAACAAAAAGCAGAAATAAATACAGAAGGGAGACAAGAGAAAGGGATTTTGTATGATCTGTTTATCCACAAGTAGAACTTAAGATATTATGGTTTGCTAATAAATAGCCTTTAAGTAAACCCAACTTTGATTTGCTATGTTAACTACTGTCTTTGTCTAAATCTAAACTGACCACTGACCCTCTTAATAGGTAGTGGCTGTGACAGGCTCTTTTCACTAACAAGGAGAAGTTTGTAATCATGGGTGTATTAAGTAGTGGGTCCTTGATGAAGAAATGTCCGGCCTTTCCTTGCTTTGGAATGTTCTTTCTTTTCACATCAGAGTGGCTGTTCATTATATTGGTATTTGTACAGCAGGATCCTGAATTTCTATTGCTAGGAAAGTAGTTGGGTCCTATTAAAACTTTTTTTCCTTTATAAATTCTTGCTGACTTGCAATTGAACTTCTGCTCTTCCTGGGACACCATTTTTTTTTTTTAAGGCGTATAAATCTCCCTAATAATTAGAAACACACATCTTGTTGAAAATGGTTTTGTGGTTTACTTAGTTTTCGGAACACTTGGAAACGACAAACAGCTTTTCTAAGAAAAAGCGTTGTTTGTTACACCACTGTTTTCGGGATCTTTTATTGTGACTATATTTTTAGAAGGGACAGCTGGGGCAGTGCCTGTGGCTCAGTGAGTAGGGTGCCAGCCCCATATACTGAGGGTGGTGGGTTCAAACCCAGCCCCAGCCAAACTGCAATAAAAAATAGCCGGGTGTTGTGGCAGGCACCTGTAGTCCCAGCTACTCAGGAGGCTGAGGCAAGAGAATCTCCTAAGACCAGGAGTTGGAGGTTGCTGTGAGCAGTGACGACACAGTACTCTACTGAGGGCGATAAAGTGAGACTGTCTCTTAAAAAAAAAAAAAACAAAGGCAGCTGATGTGGTTGGTGGGTGTTGTGTATTGAGGAGAGAGGGGTACTTACCCCAAAGCACCAGATATGGAACTGAATTGCAGAGGCAAGATTAAAGCTACCACTGTGATTTATATATATGTGTGTGTGTGTGTATTCATTTTTGAGACAGAGTCTCACTATGTTGCCCTTGGTAGAGTGCTGTGGCGTCACAGCTCACAGCAACCTTAAACTCTTGGGCTTAAGATTCTCTTGTCTCAGCCTCCCAAGTAGCTGGGACTACAGCGCCCGCCACAGTGCCTGGCTATTTGTTGTTTTTGTAGTTGTCATTGTTACTTAACTGGCCTGGGTAGGATTTGAACCTGCAAGCCTTGGGGTATCTAGCCGGCATCCTAACCACTGAGCAATAGGCACACAGCCCTCTGATTCCATATAAAAGAGTTGTGTTTACAGTAGGATCTCTTTAGTTGACCACCTCTTTAGGTTGACCTACTTTTGATGGACACTAGATGTGTTAGCTTAGTTCCTTATGGTGACCAACTCTGTATATTGACCAGTTTGTTACACTCCCTTGTGAGGTCAACTTATAGAGATTCTACTGCAGAATTGTTCAAAAGAGATGTGATAATTGTAACTTTCAGAGTTTACAGGGAAGAATTATTCTCACTGAAAATCCCAGGCCAGGAGTGCTGTGGCTCATACCTACTCTCCTAGCCCTTTGAGAGAATTGTTTGAGCTGCCAGAGCAATGAGGTCATCACGTCCACCCTGAGTGAGAAAAGAAGGACCCTGACCTCTCCCCTCCCCCCAAAGGAAAAATTCCAGTGTCTGTGGTTTCTTGGTGAGTTTTCCTCATTTTCTTAATAAATTATTTAATCTTTTAATTTGGGAAAGGTTAACAGTAAGTTATCTGTTTACAAACATGGAAATACATACTGGCATAGATTCATTTATAGCAGCTTATCTATGGTATACATTTGGCATATGTTTTCCATTCTTAAAGTATCAGTTATTTTCTTGTTACTACCTATAGTAACATCACCTTAAAGATGAAAATCAGTGTGATCCACTCCCTAAGCTGCTTACTGCTATGCATCAGGAGACAGGCATCAGGAGACAGGCACTCAAATTCTTTGCATTGAAAACTGTTTGTGTATCCATGCATGCTGAATTAAACTAAACATTCAGCCCGTGCCCTTAGCTCGGTGGTAAGGGTGCCAGCCACATGCCCTGGGGCTGATGGGTTTGAACTGGCCCAGGGCTGCTAAACAACAACAAAATAGTTGGGCGTTGTGGTAGGCACCTATAGTCCCAGCTACGTGGGAGGCTGAGGCAAGAGAATCGCTTAAGCCCAGGAGTTTGAGGTTGCTGTGAGCTGTGACACTATAGCACTCTACGGAGGGCAACATAGACTGTCTCCAAAAAAAAAAAGACTAAACATTCACATTGGGGACCTTTGGGAAGGTTCATTTGTGGTCGAGATGGATTTAGCAGTGCAGTATGTCTGATTTTTATTGGCCCAAGTTGCTTTTTCTGTAGTTCACATTCACGTAACTACTGGTAAACTCAGAATCAAAATGAAAATGTCCTGATTAGGACTGTTTGTCCGTTCTTTCCATGTTCTTAGATGATCCAAGGGGAATGTCTTGCCCTTTGCGAGACCGGCATCTGTTGCCATTTGGTCATAGTGCATCCAGCCTGCTGACTCTGTATCTTAAAAACAAAACAAGTCAGTGGGGAGGGAGCAAAGATTCAGAAGTGCTGTGGGGCTTTGGAATACAGAGTTTCTGATTTTGGCAAGTTCACATTGAAGTTGTAACCATCAACTGCCCCCTTCTCCCTGTTCTAGAAAGCCTCATGGACCTATAATCTACATGAAAATTGCTCTTGTTTTCTTTTGTTGTAATATCATGGGTCATAATTAGGCAGACAGGAATCCTACTGGTATGACTTTACCTTGAAATCAAGGAAAAAGTGTTATTTTTCCTTATACTAGTGTTATTTTTCTTATAAAATAAGGCCAGACAAAAAGCTTGGCTGTTTGGCACAAGAGACCCAGACATAGAAATCTAGCAGTCTGACCTGGGTCCTCCCCTTCAGACCAATCAATGCTCTTTAAAATCTCTCCATAACTAATAAGCACTATATTTTCCAAATTGAGTTGTAGTTATATGGCTTCAAAAGCTAGCCATAAATTCCTTTCCTCCCTCCCCACCCTTAATGGATTAATTGGTTGTAGTTTTATGAATAGGAAATTTCTCATTTAGGGCTAGGATAAAAAGTAAACATTATTGTTCATTTAGGGCCCTGAGGGAGTTTCCCTTCATTGAAAGCTTTAGGGTGCTCTTGGGTATTCTCATAGTTCTTTTGATGTATTGGAAATTTGCAAATCTTACACTGCAAATGGTCTGGAGCAGAGCTTCCATGGGGAGCACAAATTTTTCTCCTGGAATATGATTGCATATTTTAAGACCTGTTATGTACTTAATTCTCTTGGTCATTTCTCCCCACATTTCTCAACAGATCGTGTTGCTTTTTAGAGATAAAAATGATAATAAACCCATTAGGTATTTAACTTATTTGATATGTAGGATCGAAACTACCAAGATTCAACAATCACGTGAACAAATGGCTTATGAATCATATTGGGTCATGTTGTGTACAAGTTTCTTTTCACTGTTTTTGAAGTATTTTTTTCTTTTGGCTAAATTCATCTACGCCACGTACAGTGGTTCTTCACACCCGTAATCCCAGCACTTCGGGTGGCTGAGGTAGGATCAGTTCAGGCCAAGAGTTCAGACCAGCCTGTGCAGTAAAGATCAACCCTGTTGCCACAAAATGATTTTTTAAAATCAGGCAGAGGTTGAGGAAAAAAGATCACTTGGGCCTTAGGAGTTGGAGGCTGCAATGAGAAATGATTTTACCTTTGTACTCTAGCCTGGATGACAGCAAGGCCCCTTCTCAAAAAAAAAAAAAAATTCATCTAGACAGGTAAGGATAAAAAAAAGAAAACAATTTTTTATTTTTTTTGAGACAGAGTCTCTTTTGCCCTGGTAGAGTCCTGTGGTGTCATAGCTTTAACAGCAACCTTAAACTCATGGGCTCAAGCAATCCTCTTGCTTCAGTCTCCCTAGTACCTAGGACTACAGGTATCTGCCACAACTCCGGCTATTTTTCTATTTTAGTAGAGACAGGGTCTCACTCTTGACTCTGGAGCTCAAGGATCCATCCATCTTGGCCTCCCAGAGTGCTAGAATTACACATGGGAACCACCGGGCCCACCATGTCTAACCAGAAATAATTCTTTGACTCCCTTCCTTATAACCAGTTTTAATATCTCAATGTGTATCCTTTTCAGGTTCTTTTTCTCTTCATACACATACACATTCATTTTAACAAAAATGAGATTTTGTTTTTGTTTTTTTAATTTAACATTGTTATGAAGATCTTTGTATGCCAGTGGATACATTTAAATTCTTCCTACTGTGGTATAGTGTGGATGTGCCTTAAAGTATTCAACCCATCCATTCCTTGTTATCCGGCACGGAGCTTGTTTCCAGCTTTGTGATATAAACAGCACTGTGCATCCTCCTAGCTCAGTCTGTGTGTACACCCTTGGTGGTTTCCTTAGCTTAAACTCATAGAAGTGGAATTTCTGGGTCAAAGGGCATACATTCTTTTTAAGGCATTTGATGTTTATTGCCAAATCTTCTCTAGAAACAGTGCACTCAACTCCCACCAAAAGAAGCAGCCGGCCTGTTTCCATGCACCCACTGCCATCGCAGTTTAAAAAATATTTCAAAAGTTGCTTCTTTACCATGGAGTGTTTCAGATTTGTGTCCTATCTGTGATTCATAATTAATATTCCAGCCTGGTCTGTACAACACCTGGGTGCTACATGTTGACATTTTTTAACCTCGTTTCAAGACATGTCCGGGGGTTCTAATACTTCAGTAGACACCAAAATGCTTAGCAGATAATTTCTGGAGATGTCATTCTGGAGTTTGTTGAACACAATGAAAAGTGTTGATTTTTGTGACCACGTCTGTTAGGTAGCTTGATGCATTTTCTGGCTATTAAAGTCTGCTGATGAAGCCAGTACTGGAGGTATTCTGTGATTGAATCAGCTCCACGTTTGTCATATGAAGTATCTCAGGATACATCCTGACTTCATATGTGTTACAGTATAGAACAGTGATTTTCAACCACTGATAAGCCATGAGAGGATCTTAGGTGTGTCTAAGACTCTAAAATTTTTAAAGATCACTAATTATATTATTTTAATTTGAAATACAAAGTACCGTAGATAAGTATTTTTTCAGATCAACATAACTTAAGTGTATCGTGGAAGTTTAACTTGAGGTTCAAGTGTGCCATGAAATAAAAATGGTTGAAAAAGACTGGTATAGAGAAACATCGCAGAATCAGTGGGCAAACCCTCGCTTCTGCTTTTCTGGTCACGTGGCGGCTTTGCCCTGGAGGTGAGGACAGAGACACTCTAGACTCTTTGGTCAGTTTGACTTAAATTTTAGTAGACAGGCAGTTACATCCTTGGAAATCATTTTGTAACCACAGTTAAATGAACAATGCCTTTTATTAGGTACAGACCTGGGTGTGTATCTATTAGTAAAAATATTCCTCTTTTTTCCCTTCATATTGAGGAGGTGGCCCTGCAGCTCCACTGTAGGAGTTGCCACAAGTATTTCTCTTTCTGAAGGAGGGACCTTTCAGGGCCTTCTCATCCTCTTTTCACTGCAGATGCCTCCCGAAGAGTACAGGAGTCTCCCCATGTGGGTAGGGCAGTCACATTAACCCCAGCCCCCAGGCCTCCTTAATTGTTAACAGCCCTACGTTCCTTGGCATCCTCCACAAAGCCTACACATGTGTTGCTAGAGTGTGACTCTAGGAAATGCTCGGACGTCATGGAAACCTCAGCCTTGACTCATCCTGATTGTTCTATATGAGTGGAATTTGCATTTCATTTAGCATTGATTTCAAGATAAATGCCATTTGAGATCATGAAATACTCAATTTATTTGCATTCTAGCACCTTTCTCAAAGGAACTAGAAGCTCTTTTCAGAATAAAAGGTGTCTTCTTTCCCTTGAATCTGCTTGGCAGATGGTGAAGGACCAAGTGAGGAGAACATTGATTAGTGGGGAAAGGAATGTCTGACTCCCCTGAGAGACAGGCCCAGAGCCTGGTGTCTGTCATCTCAGCCTTTCTGGAGGATATAGAAGTGAGTACTGAAAAGCAGTTTAGGAAAAGTATTTGGAAAGACCCCAGTCAACACCAGAAATAATGGGAAAATAACACGAGAGCCTACATACATTGACAATGTTGTGGAATACAGATGGAGAAGGCTTAGAAATTCAGAGCTCATTGTGAGCTCATTGTGAATCCAGAGGAAGACACGCTTTGTGAAGGAAAGGTGGGCCTTGAGGCACTGGTAAGATGTAGAGAGAAATGGGCACTGAGTTAGGAGAACTTCGTAAAGGTGTAGTAGTAGGAATGAATGTAGTGTACTTCAAAGGGCCAGGAGAAGCCACATCTGCTTGTTAATTTTTAATGAATGAATGAATGATGTATATTTGGGGATTTTTTTTGTTGGGGATTCATGGAGGGTACAAGAAACCAGTTTACACTGATTGCATTTGTTAGGTAAAGTCCCTCTTACAATTGTGTCTTGCTCCCTATTTGGGGATATTTTAAAGAATTTTTATCAATGTCATTGTTTTCCCCACCAGGCCTCTCTTACACTGGGTAGAAAGATAGACACCTGCAGAACCCAGTGCCAATAGGCTAAGCCCTTTTTTTTTCTTTCTACTCAGCCCCCATTCAGAGTCAAATTTGGGGGCTTTGCATGGAAGGCCATGTAAGTGTTCAAGTTAGTATTAGCATACTGGAAAAATAAGGCATTTTTCTCTTCAGCTAGTCCTCTTTAACTTACCTGATGAAACCATTTCCACCATGAATTTGCCCCCACCCTTTTTTTTTTTTTTTTTTTTTGCTGCTTTTTCCTCCCTTTTCAGAATAGCCGGCTGGCTGATTATCAGTCATGGTGGCTCTGTGCCTTGGCAACTGAATTTATAATTCCTGGGTGACACAGGCATTCTAAATATATTAGACTCCCACTGTATTAGGCCTTTAGTGACACAGTGAGCCCCGCACCGATATTGTCCTTAATTGTCCTGGAGCTTACAGTGTGGGGGGAAGTGTATATGAAACAATAAAAAGCAAACTGATAACTGCTATGAAGAAAACACACACTTGATGTGAGTTGATGGGTCACTAGGGACCTTTTTTGTTTTGTCATTTAATCACTGTATGGTGAGATTGGTATAGACCATCATTCGTAAATGACAGAGAGGTAGCTGAGGCTCGGTGAGTTTTGGATATCTTGTGCTAGGTCACTGCTAATAAATAGCAAAGCCTGGATTTGAACCTAGGTCGTTAGCTCAGAATCTGCCATGTTTCACTTGCTTCTAGTTTTGAGTATGTTTTTTCAGCAAAGTTTATTCCAAGGGAACAAGAGGTCTCTTAAGCATATACCTTGCCTTCAGGACAGGACTTAACCTAAGACCCCAGTGACCAGTCATGCGGCAAGTTCTTATCAAGAAGGCAATCACCCAGTTACAGCATCTCTAGTTTCAGAAAATCACTGTAGCCTCTGGCTCCCGGCTGCCTAGGCTTTCCCACATTTCACATCCCATTTGTCTGGACCTTAGACCCTTAGAACCTTACTGGACTCTGCTACTCTGTTCAACGCTAGTGGCAGATTCCCCCTCTAAAGGGCTACTTCTTCCCAAATCAGGTGCATCTAAAAAACATTTTGAGATGCCTTGATCAAAGCTTTGATGAATAGGAAGGTGTTCTGGAGACCATAGAGCACCGTACACATGTACTGTATCATTTTTATAGTTAGTGGGTAAGATCCAACTTTATTGATATAAATCTCAAATCTTAAAATCCATCCTTTTAAAGCATATAATTCCGTAGCTTTTAGTATATTCAGAGTTGTGTAGTGACCCATGATCTAATTTTAGAACGTTTTGTCAAACCCCCCCCCCATCCCAGACCCATTAACCAGTTACTCACTTTTTCCTTAGCCCGAGGCAACTGCTAATCTACTTTTTTGTCTCTGGATTTGCTTGTTTAAACACTTCACTCAAACTGAATAACACAGTATCACCCTATTTCACTTGGCATACTGTTTTCATCCGTCTTGCAGTATGAATTGGTACTTTGCTCCTTTGGCTGAGCAGTGTACCCATGTATGTACCATGTCTTGTTTGTCTGTTCCATCTGTTGGTGAACACTGACTTAATGTTACTTTTTGTGTGCCCTCTTAGTACAAAGGTATTCCACTCCACCTCTAGGTCCCTGGATTTCTAGAGCCCAGAATGCTTTCTTCAATCCTCCCCATCTACTTACATTTTTTTCCTTCTAGGTCGACCCTATGAGACTTGCCCCACAGGACTGTTCAGTATTCTAAGTCAGTGACTGACTTCACATACTTCCTTTTACTTAATGTCTTTTTGTGTATCTGTATATAAAGTTTGTTTTGTTTGGACATTGAGCTCATCTTTTTTAAAAGACAATTATTCCAACAAATGTTGAATGTGTCAGGCACCCAGTTAGCAGTTGGGGTAAAACGGTGAACAAAGGTAAGAGCCCTGCCTTTGTGAGGACTTAATGCATCCTGAATGCATCCTGGCAGAGCTTACATTCTGGGCAACTTCACTACTCTTTCATATTTCCAGCACCTTGCTATAAGATACCACATGGTGTAGATTCTCAATAAACATGATTCGGTAACTGACATTGAAGTTTCTTTAATAATTTTTTAAAAAATTCAACAAGGCCACTTAATATCCAAACTGCATAGCTGGCGGTCCGATTTCTTACTGGCCCTGTAATCACAGTTGCTGAGTTTATTCATGAAGGCAAAAGGCTACGAAGTGTCCCCTGGGAGAATAGAAGTGAACTTGGGAAAGCACATCTCACTCACATCCTCTCCTGTGTGTCTTTACTCCTGAGCCTTGCCTGGGATTTGCTCCTCTGCTGGGTTGTTCCACTTGGAGTCTTGGAGACCCCCGTGGGGGTGGGGGAGAGTAGGGTGGAACATGCTCCTCATTTACTGTCAAAGTTGAGAAATTTTCTTCCTCCTTCCTATCCTTTAGTAGGAAAGTCTTTGCTCAGTTTCTGACAAAACTTGGGTTTGTCTGACTCTGAATGAAACGAGGGCCACCAGCTCCTTAACCACCTTGCTGTAATTAATTGTAGTTAGCCAGGTTTCTTTCTTTCCTTCTTTCTTCTCTTTTGGAGATGGTAGAAATGTGACATTCCCAGAATGTGGTGAGAAGTAATGAGTTAATATGTGCAGAGGCCTCTGGAAATAATACGTGCTTGGTGATGGTGTTCTTATCTACTTTGTGAGCACCATGGCCTTATAAGGCCGTCCAGTGGGGCCATGGGGAACCAGGCCAGCCCAGAGCCCAGATGACTGTGGCAGTTCATGAGACAGTATTCCCGGAATGGGCTCAGATTTCTTATTTTAATACTGATGATACTACTTTCTCACTAATTGTTAATGTTGGTCTCACTAAGTACTTTTCCCCTTACCTTTACTACATGTATTTTTAGCACTCATTTCTATGATTCTTGCCCTCTCAAAACCAATTTTAGTAAAATCTGTTTGAATGGAGATATTCCAAAGTTAAATTCTTAAATTTTCTTTTCCTAGAAACATAAGCTACTTATCCTAAGAATTAATTGAAGTACACTCATTTTATTTTAAATGCTATATTGGAGGGGAAAAAATAGGTAGTAACATTTGAACAGTACTTCGTTTTTTAAACCAATGAATTAAAATGCACATATATATTATAAAGTTGTACAAGTTCAATGTTTCTTATGGAACCGACATTTCTTTTTGAACAGTAGTACGTGAACATGGACATTTACATATTCAAAAAGCAATTACAAATTTTATTTCTCCTGCCATGGTAGTCTGTTTAATGGCATAGTTTTGGGCCATGTAGGTTTTGAACTGCAACATGGAACTTGAGCAGTGAGGCAGCTGAAGCCCAAGGTTGTGTCTGGGACACATTCCATTTTTTTTTTTTTTTTTTTAATAGGCTGTGCCGTTCTCATTGGCGTTGTGCTAATTAATCCCTGTTTCTAGAATGAGAGCTGTCATATCTATCTGGATCTTGTGATGTTAAGCAAAATAACATCTGTTTTTTGAGTTTTTAAATGTGTAAAGGTGAAAAGAATGATAGCTACACTTTTAGCCTACTTAAGAAAGGTGCTGTTATAAGTGAATGCAATAAAATAAATACCACAATTTTGGGAATGAGTTAAGGTGGTACAGGGGTGGTACAGGGTTAGAAATTTTTTTCTTTTCCTCCTCCCTCCCTCCCTCCCTTCCTCCCTTCCTTTTTTCCTTCCTTTTTTCCTTCCTTCCTTCCTTTTTTTTGAGACAATCTCACCTTCAATAGAGCGCTGTGGCATCACAGCTCACAGCAACCTCAAACTCTTGGGCTTAAGTGATTCTCTTGCCTCTGCTTCCCAAGTAGCTGGGACTACAGGCGCCCGCCACAATGCCCGGCTATTTATTGTTGCAGTTGTCATTGTTTAGCTGGCCTAGGCCGGTTTTGAACCTGCCAGCCTCGGTGTATGTGGCTGGTGCCATAACCACTGTGGTACAGCCCCTGAGCCTCTTTCCTTTCTTTCAACAGGGTTTTTCTCTGTCACCTGGGCTAGAGTACATTCGCATGATCATAGCTCACTACAACCTCAAACTCCTGGGCTCAAGCAATCCACTTGCCTCATGCTCCCAAGTAATTGGGACTACAGGCACATGCTCCTACCCCTGACTTATCTTTTCTAATTTTTGTGGAGATTGGGTCTTGCTATGTTGCTTAGGCTGGTGTTGAACTCCTGGCCTCAAGTCCTCCTCCTGCCTCAGCCTTCCAAAGTGCTAGGATTACAGGCATGAGCCAATATGCCCAACCTAGGATATTATTTCTTATACCCTTGTTGACTTTAGAGAATTTTTTATTTTAGTCATACTTTTTTTTTTTTTTTTTAATGTCATTAGAACAACAGGCACTGGATCGTTGGTTATTGTATCTGGGCTGCTTTAGTCTCTCCTCACTTTCAGTAATGATACACTGTGTTTGCCAGACGGCAACTTCTAAGTAAACACAAATCCTATTTGGAGCAATGAACAAATATTTTTGGCGAGCCTGGGACCTGCTGTATCTGTGTGAACGTTTATAGGCAATCTCTTGTTTATAGGAAATGGTGCAGAGTTGAGGAACTTTGGCCTTAGTAGTGGTGGGGAGTCGAACAAAGTGGGCAGGGTCTGTGGCTGGTTCACTCTTCTGATTAGAGCAGTGTGTTAATGAACCCAAGGTTACTGGGCCATCTCTGCATGGGTCAGCCAACTCTGCTCTGCTGGGATACTAGCCCTTGGCCAGGAGGCTGGGCAGTGTGTGTCATTGGTCACAGGGCTGGAGCAGATAGATAGATTGGTGCTTAGTCCATCACCAGACCCAGATTGTAGATATCCGTGCAGAATAGATTTGTGCCTCTTTAATTTATGAGGCTGTCATAAGAAATTTTTGCATTGTTTTCTTAGAAGAGATTTTTTTTTTTTCTGATTAACAATAAAATAAATGTTAGTGGGGGTGTCGGGAAAATATAGAGAAGTTTGAGGAAGGAAACCAAAAATGACTTTTTACCCCACTCCTGACAGAGGTTAGATTTGGGATTTTTTCTGTCCCTGACATTGCTTTCCTTGTCTACTTTGACACCACACTCAGGGTACTCTCCACTTTCTCCCCCACCTCTGCCTTCTCCTGTTCACTTTTTTCCTTGGTTTGGTCCTCACATGATGGTGTTCCTCAACGCTCAGCCCTGCCTCTTCGTTTCTCATTGTCTTGCACTCCCATGGACACCGTCCTTCCTTTGTCCTGGACTTCTGTCTTGAGTTCCAGATTCAAATGTGCAGCGTCCATACCGTGTCCGGGTGGATGTCTCCCACACGCCTCAAGTTTAATGTGTCTCATAACTGACTTCTCTTTACCAGCAAATCAACACCTCTGTGCCCCCTGTCTGTAGGAGTCACAGCCTTCACCTTGGTGCTCTACCTGGTCCATCCCCCACTTCAGCAACTTACTGCCTCAGATACCTCTCCAGTCGATTGACTTCTCTCTGTCTTATCTGACTGCCCTCCTACTTTAGGCCACCAGCAAAGCTTCTGCCCGTCTCCAGCCCCGACAACCCACTTTCCTGTCTACAGCCTTGCCTTCCTGTCAGTCCTGCCTGTCAGTCCTGGCTTGTCAGGAGAGCCAAAGTAGCCTTTTAAGAAATGTAAATATGTTCCCTTTTCTCCACAACCACACCAACATCTGTAGTTTTGGGATTTTTTGTGATGTGGGCTCCTCTAACTGGAGTTACGCAATCTAGTACCTTCTTTTTGGAAGGAAGTTTGGAGAACACTTGGGAATCTAAATGTAGACCCTCCATTCAATCCTGCAATTCCTCTACTGGGTGTATATCCAGAAGACCAAAAATCATTTGGCAACAAAGATACTTGCACCAGATTGTTCATTGCAGCTCAGTTCATAATTGCCAAGTCATGGAAGAAGTCCAAGTGCCCATCGACCCATGAATGGATTAATAAATTATGGTATATCTATACACACACACACACATACCATGGAATACTATGCAGCATTAAAAAATGGAGGCTTTACCTCTCTTATGTTTACATGGATGGAGCTAGAAAATATTCTTCTTAGTAAAGTATCTCAGGAATAGAAAACAAAATCCAATGTACTTAGTACTACTATGAAACTAATTTATAATCACTCACACTTTCATATGAAAGATGAATCAGACCTATAGCCTAGGATGAAGGGGAGAAGGGGAGAAGGAGGGGAAGGGAGGGGGCGGGTCAATAGAGGAAGGGACCACACCTATGGAGCATACTGCAAGTACACGTTAGATCTATCAGGTGTAGAATATAAATGTCTTAACACTGTAATTGGGTAAATTAGGTGAAGGCTATGTTAATTAGTAGGATGTAAGCACTCCAATTTGTATAAATAATCAACACATTCAATCCCATAATGGCATAAATGTATTCATGATCTATGTACAAATGGCTTTAAAAAAAAAATGTAAATATGGGCTTGGTGCCTATAGCTCAAGTAGCTAGGGTACCAGCCACATACACCAGAGCTGGTGGGTTTGAATCCTGCCAAACAACTGTGACAACTATAACCAAAAAATAGCCGGGCGTCGTGGCAGGCGCCTGTAGGCCCAGCTACTTGGAAGGCTGAGGCAAGAGGATCGCTTAAGCCCAAGAGTTTGAGGTTGCTGTGAGCTATGATGCCACGGCACTCTACTCAGGGGAACAGCTTGAGACTCTGTCTCAAAACAACAAAACAAAACAAAAAAACTCTACCATTCTGCTTTTAAAACCTCTTGACTGTATCCCCTTGCCCCATAGCCTCATCTGCAACTTTCTCCTGCAGACTCTATGCTTCCATCATACTGAGTATCATTCACTTCTCTGATAATAAATACATCCTCTTCTCTGTCGTCTACGCAGTGTTACTTATTTTTTGTGTGTAGGATAATCCTTTACTGAAATATTCTCTTTGGTACTTTCTAACTAGCTGGGCATTCCACAGCACCACTCTTGATGTCATCTATGATGTCATGAGGGTGGCGGCCATCATGTTGCAGCCCATGGACTGGGCAGTCCCCAGGATCTTTTTAATGCAGTGGTTCTCAACCTTCCTAATGCGGCAACCCTTGAATACAGTTCTTCATGTTGTGGTGACCCCCAGGAGACTCTCCACTTCCCATGGTTGGGGGTCATTACAGCATAGAAGAGCTGTATTCAATGGTCATGGCATCAGGAAGGTTGAGAACCACTGTTTTAATGGCTCCAGAGAGTTCTCTGGTTAAAGATATGTGCTGCATCTATCTGGCAACGTTGACAGTCCCATCAAAAGTGATATATTGTGTTTAATGTTTTTCTGTTTCTTTCTGTCTCTTGGCGGTTCCTTGAGGGCTTTGAGGATCAGGGCAGAGGCAGAAGGTAACACTGCGCTTTCAGTTCTGGATAGTCAGTTTCACCATAATCCTCAGACCCTTCCAGTAACCTTGGCGATGTCATCACCAATCATTTTTGGAGCCAAACTCAGAGGGGTGGTCTTAGGGGCCCGGACCCCTCAGGTACGTACATGACTTTGATCTCATTGGGGTTGAACTTAGGCAAACTGGTGTTGGATGAACCTGGATGAACCTGGATTTAGGACTGTTGAAGAAAGTTGTACTTTGGCCTCCTGAGCTGAAAGCTATATGAAATTAAGCGTTTTTATTGGTTATCATCAGCCATGTCAGACACTGGGTTCTGGGAACATGCTTCAAGAAATCAGTGTTAGATGGCGAGTGTGCTTGGCTGGGCCTCTGTAATGGCTGGCTTTGGGAAAACATGGGGCAACACCACATGCAGTTAACTGCGTGGTCTGTCAGAAGGCTGTGTGTAATATACATCCCGCCTTGCAGGATGCTTAGCAGGTTTTTGACTGAGCCTTGGAAGGATGTCTCCTTGGGAGAATTATTCTGGGAGCACATTGCATGGAAGAAAGGACATCCTGATTTCTTCACCTCAAATAAGTGCTTCTGAGGTTTGTCAGTTTTGTTTTGTGTTATACTTAAAATTACTACACGTTGGGCTAAATTTTAATGTAACACAGTAATCCCTTTTGTAACATTCCAAGGTATAACATTACATTACAACGTGGGATTTTTCGGAATTGGGAAATCCCAGTGAGCCAGGATATCGAGGGCTGATTCTGCATATCCTAGTGACCTAAGAGTTGGAAGATGTGCGTATATACTTAGCCATATTCCGTGCTTCCTTTTGGGTTTGTTTTGCATTCTCCTTGCCAGATAAACTAAACAAAATGATAAAGGGTAGAAAAGCCCTCCATTAGTGAAGTTAATGTTTGTGTAAATGTTAATCCATAGCAAATAGAATGTTCTTTTGCTTTCCAGTTTTACAGTTAGACTCTTTAGCCCTTTACTCTGTTCTCATGATGTTTTTCCTTGTTTTTCTTTTGGTGGGGGAAGCTTATTCACAGGGACAGACAGATCTTTTTAACTAATTTAAGAATACAATAAGATCTTTTGATTGTATTTTTGATCACTGAGAAGTTTGTTAAAATGTTCAGATACTTTTATGTAGAAACAAAGCAAAACCTGTCCCAATGACTGTATTTAAGCTTTCAGCAGAATGTTTGGAATTATCAGATGCCCTCTCTGGTGTTTTGTTTTTGTTTTTTTTTTAGAGAGACAGAGTCTCACTTTATCACCCTTGGCAGGGTGCCGTGGCATCACACAGCTCATAGCAGCCTCCAACTCCTGGGCTTAGGTGATTCTTTTGCCTCAGCCTCCTGAGTAGGTGGGACTACAGGCACCCACCACAACACCCAGCTATTTTTTCTTGCAGTTTGGCTGGGGCTGGGTTTGAACCCACCACCCTCGGTATATGGGGCTGGCGCCTTACCCACTGAGCCACAGGCGCCGCCCACCTCTCTGGTTTTTTGCTTACCGTTTTCAGAGTAATGATACACGTGAACCTTCACTACCTGACCAGATCACTGGTTATTGTGGCTGAAATCCATGTAGATGGAAACATCTCGGAAAACCTGTTTTATATAAATTTACAGAATGTTGCAAATAATCATAAATGCCACATTGCCTCATTTTGGTTATTAAAAAATTACAAAGTAACAAGTAATTGTGACTTTTAAAAATATAAAAAATTTAAACATAATTACGTAAAATGATATATATTGCCCCTCAATCTCATACTGCCATCCTACTCCTTGTCTTAGAAGTATAATCACTGTTGGTGGCTTAATATATACCTTTTTATGTACTTAACACTTAATATGCCAATAAGAATGTTTTCTTTTTTTAAAACTTTTTTGTTCCTTTTTA
Source organism: Loris lydekkerianus (assembly GCA_963574355.1). NCBI lineage: Eukaryota > Metazoa > Chordata > Mammalia > Primates > Lorisidae > Loris > Loris lydekkerianus. Next base: position 38,652 of record CAUYPK010068883.1, read on the forward strand.
AAACTTTAACTTGACAATAAATCTTAGATCTTGTCAATATGTACAGATGTAGCTCATTCTTTTTAATGGTCACATAGTATTTCATTGTATGGATGTACAAAAATATTAACTACTTCCTCTTGACTGATACTTGGGTTACTTTTACTGTTTTTGCTGTATTAATGCTACTGTAAGAAGCATATTTGCATATACATCTTGGGTCACAGATGTGCTAGGATTTCTAATAGTGCTGTTGAGTTACATTTTATGTGTTTAACTTTTTTAGAGTTCAACCATAAGTATTGTCTTGTAATTAAAAATGTAAATTTTTATCCAGGCTGAAGTTGAATTTGGAAGACAATTATGAATATATTTTCTTTGTAATTACTCTAGAAGCAATGGGGAGATATCATTTTTAAAAGTGACTTAAACACAGTTCTTTCTTCCTGAGAATGATATCGAAGTAGATCAAAGTGAAATCAAAGCATTTTTTTAAACCATCAATTTATATGAGTCATTCAGAAGTAAGCATCAGAAACATGTAAAAGCTTATTTCAAAAGGGATCATAATGAAAATAATGTGCTTTTATTTCAACTTAAGGCTAAGATTTCTTTTTCTTTTCTTTTCTTTTCTTTCTTTTCTTTCTTTTTTTTTTTTTTTTTTGAGATAGAGTTTCACTGTGTTGCCCTGGGTGGCATGCTGTGGCATCATAGCTCACAGCAACCTCAAACCCTTGGGCTTAAGTGATTCTCTTGCCTCAGTCTCCCAAGTAGCTGGGACTGCAGGTGCCTGCCACAACACCTGGCTATTCTTTGGTTGCAGCCGTCATTGTTTGGTGGTACAGGCTGGATTCAAACCTGCCAGCTCAGGTGTATGTGGCTGGCGCCCTAGTCACTTGAGCCACAGGAGCTGAGCTGGCTAAGTTTTTTAAATTAAAATGATGTTAATTTTGTGTAAGTATTCTTCCTGATGTGTACATTGGTAATTATAATTTATATTTAATGTTATGTGTAAATAAACTGGTTTGTGGGATATTTAAGGGTGTTTTCCAACCATATCTATTTTTATAATTTACTCTTTAACTCTAGAACTTGAGTCTAACACAGATTCCTAGAAATAGAATTTCTGAGGCCAGGCACAGTGGCTCACGCCTATAATCCTAGCATTCTGGGAGGCGACGGCGGATAGATTGTCTGAGCCCACCGGTTTGAGACCAGCCAGAGCAAGAGGGAGACCTCATCTCTAAAAATAGCTGGGCGTTGGTGGCAGGTGCCTATAATCCCAGCTACTCGGGAAGCTGAGGCAAGAGCAAATTGCTTGAACCCAAGAGTTTGAGGTTGCTATGAGCTATGATGGATGTCAGGGCACTCTACTAAAGGGCAACAAAGCAAGACTCTGTCTCAAAAAAAAAAAAAAAAAAAAAAAAAAAAAGAAAAGAAATGAAATTTCTGAATGGAAGGGTTCTGTGCATTTAATTTTTAAATAGGTAATGTTGAATTGCCTTCTAAAAAGACATCAGTTTATAGTCCTATTTAGAGTGTGTCCATTCCTCCACCCGCTAACGTAGGATATTTTTCCTTTCCTGCCCCTTCCTCCCCCCCCCCCTTTTTTTTTTTTCTAGATGGGATCTTGCTGTGTTGTTCAGGCTGGCTTTGAACTCCTGGGCTCAAGTGATCCTCCTGCCTCAACCTCCTGAGTGGCAGGAGCTCTAGAGACTTAGCAGCTCACCCAGCTTAAGATATTATCTTTCTTACTCTGCATTTGTTGGTTGGAACAGGGCATTTAATTATTGACTTTTTATTCTAAATGAAGTTTAGCTATTTTTAGTTTTTCAACACCTTGATTATCTGTATCCTTTGTGTTTTTCTGTTAGGTAGTTTGTCTTATTACTGATTTTTTTTTTTTTTTTCTTTTACAGATACTCTTTACATAGCTTTAGCCTGTTTTGGAAATATCTCCCCCTAGTCTTTTTGCCTGTCTTATAAAGATAGGCCCAGATGTCATCATTTGCTGTGAGTGTGATTATTTGCTTATTATCAGTTGAAAAAAAGAATAGAACTAATAAACTTCAGTAGGGTGGTCAGACAAGATATATTAAAAAACCATAGGGCTTTAACTTTTTTGCTATATCCCCGTAAGAATGCAGTGTAGGTTGAGCATTCCTAAACCTAAGTGCTCCACAATCCAGAACTTCATGAGCTCCCCCACTTGATGCCATAAGTGGAACATTCCGCACCTGACCGCGTGTGATAGGTTGCAGTCAGAACTTTGTTTCATGCACTAAATTATTAAATTATTGTATAAAATTACTTTTCAGGCTGTATATATAACTTGTATACTAAATGGAAACAAATTTCATGTTTAGACTCGGGTCTTGTTTATGTGCAAATATTCCAAAATCCAAAATGCTTCCTAATCTCAAGTGTTTTGGATAAAGGATACTCAACATGTATGAATCAACTAGAAAACATAAAAAAAAATCATTCTTGGCAACAGTGAAAAATAAATTTGTTAGAACTACTCAAAGAATATGTACTCTGAAAGCAGAAAATGCCTGAATAAGAAAATAAAGACTGTCCCTGGATGGGTATTATAAAGTCAATTTTTGCCAAATTAACTTACAAATTAAATACAATTCCAATAAAAATTCGTATGTACCTTGTCACTTAGACTTACAATAAATGTATTAATGTATAAAATCAATACAATTTTGGAAATGAGCTCTGAAGGGGGGGGACTCTCTATACCAGATATCTAAACCCATTTTGAAATATTGTAGTTAAAAGAGGTAAGTGGGGAAACTGAAGCCCCACAAAGGTGAAATGACAAGTTTCAGGTCATAAAAGCTAGATGAGAACATTTTTCATGTGGGTCTGTTGAAGTATTTCTCAGTTTCTAGACTGATAGCTTGTGATTCTTTTAGCAAGGTTATAGTCTCCACCTGGAGATTTCTTGTTTTACAAGTTAGATCGTATCTTTCGGGAAAATTATTTACAAAGGGAATCATCAACACATTGGGCATTCACAGAACTTGAGGTTGGAAAAGAAAAATGTTTATAAAATGTGGCAAGTCTCTGTGTGTTTCATGTGGGGTTTTCCCTAATAATTCTCCCTTCAGAGGTGAAGGGTCAGTCAGGATAGAAAGTGAAGCAGGTCAGGGGCCTATCCAGGAATAGTAGTGGCTTAACCCACTAGTTAGTTTTAGTGACATTGCAAGTTATAAATCTAAAATATCTGTCATGAAAATGGCCAATTTTGATTTATTTTTCCCCCACACTTTTAATTTGTGCAGAATTATGAAGTCAATAGGTATAAAAGTCAAGGGATTGGAGATTTAGAATTTTTGCGTAATTGTGTGAAAATGTGGCTGTTTTGTTCCCTTAGGGGTTGCGTGTGTGGGGTAGGGGTGGAACTGGTCAGCTGCAAAACCTTCTGGTTAGCAAACTTAATAGCATCTCGGCTGGAGCTAAGGGGGAAACACATTTAATCACATACTCACCAGCTTCCTGGCACTAAGAAAATTATCACCAGTGACAGCAGCTACCAGGAGAATTTAACTTCAGTTCTGGACAGGCACATTTGCAGCAATCATTTTAAAAGTACATTTCTTAAAGAAAATATAGGACTTATTTGACTTTCTCTTTATAGTGATGTTTTCACAAATTTAGAGGGTTTTTGTCATGTGTGTGTGTTTCCCATTAAAAATTCCTTAAAATGCCAGTGTTCACATATTTTATTTAGTTTGAAACACTAGGACACCGGCCACATACATCAGGACTGGCGGGTTTGAAGCTGGCCTGGGCCTGCCAAACTACAATGACATCTAGAACAAAAAAATAGCCAGGTGTTGTGCCTAGCGCCTGTAGTCTCAGCTGCTTGGGAGTAGAGAGGCAAAAGAATCTCTTTAGCCCAAGAGTTTCAGGTTGCTGTGAGCTGTGATGTGACAGAACTCTACTGAGGGTGACATAGTGAGACTCTGTTTCAAAAAAAAAAAAAAAATAACTAGGTAGGAGGTTGAGGAAAGGTTCTCAAAAGCAGTAGCATTTGGGCTGGGATGTGTAGGATAATCTACTGTTGTTTTATATACAAATCTGGGCTTTGTTTAGGCATGAGAATGTTCCATAACATTTCCTTTGTAGAAACTTAGCAATGTACAACAGAAGCCCAAATGTATGTTTCTGAAACAAATTTAAGCAAACAGTGAAGGATAGATTTTAGAAAACTTTCTTCTATTCAGGTTCATTGTTTTCTTTTTTTTGTTTTCTCTTATGTAAACTAGCACACCCAGGAAGTCACAGGAAAAATAGGTAACAAATATACCTTTAAAAATGGAAATATCATACTTTTGTAATTAATAGTATTGAATGGATGTGTTTTACTGAGACAAAATTGCATTTTCTTCTTTTTTTTTTTTTTTTTTTTTTTATCAGTAGCGTGTTTATTTGGGCCAAATGTGAAGACTGCAACCCAGGAGTTTGCATTTTCAATAAATACTGAAGTCTACTACATGTGTAGAGAACTTGGTGAAGCAGGATTTCTGTTATTGGAGTGAGTCCCTTTCCGACTTACCTTCATTTTGTAGAGAGCGTTTGTTTGTTTCCCCTATCCAGAGGAGGGTTGTGAAGCAGGGCCTGGCTCAAGGTCTCTGAGCAGTGGAAATGTATCTTGCAAAGTCCATGGCTGTGTGAATAGCAGAGCTGCTCAGCCTCACTGCCAGCCTGTTTCCCCTGGGCACTGAGTTGTCCTGGGCTTTGTTACCTGGTTTCCCAGCCTGGCCCACCAGTTAGTTCTCTGTCTGATACCAGGGGTCTTTTTATTCTTACTTTGAGTAGAAATCCAGACTTTCAAACATCTGTAATATTTGCCTCCTTATCTCTTCATATGTTGTCACCTTGTGGGTATTTATAGGTCACTAGCTCTGCTTTCTGTTTGAAGACCTGTCTGGCAGGGCTTGGCACCTTTTTCCTCTTGGTGGGCCTGGTTGCCTAGTGACCTCTGAGGGGACAGAGTGAGGATTGGTCTGGAAACGGGAAGCCCAGGAGAAACCGGAGTGCTTATTCTCCAGTGTGGGTGGGCCTTCAAGGGGCTTAGGGTAGGAGAGCTATCCTGGGAGAAAGGGCCACTTCCCTTCCATCTCTGCTTTCTGCTTTCCTCTCCCCTTGCCCTTTTCTTTCCTCCCTCTCTTAGTTTTCCATTTCTGCTTACATCTCAGGCCCACTGATCTTCATCAGAACCAAAGAATCTGCACGGTAAACCGGGGTTGGGTGAAGGACCTCCTAGAAATAGTAAATCTCAGTTTAGGTTTTCAGAGATAAAGTAGTCACCTAGATCATTTGAAAAGAAGGAAGGTCCTTCTCAAGAAGAAAGGCATGATGGTGAAGGGGTTTAAACTGGGTCTGCATTAAGAATATTTGTGTGGGTCTTGGCGCAGCCACATGCACCGAGGCTGGCAGGTTCGAACACAGCCCATGCCAGCTAAAACAACAATCACGACTGCAATCCCCCCAAAAAAATAGCTGGGCATTGTGATGGGCGCCTGCAGTCTCGGCTACTTGGGAGGTTAAGGCAAGAGAAATGCTTAAGCCCAAGAGTTGGAGGTAGCTGTGAGCTGTAATGCCACAGCACTCAACCAAGGGTGACATAGACTCTGTCTCAAAAAAATAAAAAAAAAAAAAAGGAATAATTTGTGGGGGCTTTTTATATCTACATGGTGCATGAACTTTGGAGTCAGCCAGTGTGGCTTTAACATCCTGGTCTCCTCTCCAGACTGTCACTTATTTAGCAGTGTTAGAGGGGGTCAAATTACTTAATTTTCATTGTGTAAATTGAGAATAACAAAATCTGCAATACAGGGTTGTGTATGGATTGTAGCAATAGTTATAGAAATTATGCCTCAATAGAATGTAAATAATGTGCTCAGCACATGGAAAGTTACTGTTATGATCATTATTATTTGGAAGGGACTATCACCAAGACATGGGATGTAGAGAGGTTATGGAGCAATAGGTTAACAAGCCAAGCTTTTGTGATACTGAAAATTTAATTATAAATCAGTCACTTAGGGTGCTTGCTGACATTGGATTCATAACTAGGTTCATAGTCTAATGCACTTGACTGACCTCTAGACCTCAGTTTTTCTTCATCTGCTTATAAGAAAAGGATGAAGATAATGGACTTGTGAGATATGTGTAAAATGTGACATAGTTTCTAGGAAAAGAATTTGATATAGAAAGAAAACTCTTATTTCTACTTTAGAACTACCTTTAGGGAACAGTAAAGCAATGCTCAATAATAATTACATTATTGTGTTCTATGTCCTTTGAAGCATGGCTAGTCTATTTCCAAACTTATTAACAACCCTCCTTCATTTTATTTTCCCAGGAAATACACCCCCACCACATTAGCATTAGCTATTTATTTTATTTATTTATATTTATTTGAGACAGAGTCTCACTGTGTCACCCTGGGTAAAGAGCTGTGGCATCACAGCTCACAGCAATCTCAAACTCTTGGGCTCAAGCGATTCTCTTGCCTCAGCCTCCCAAGTAGCTGGGCCTACAGGCGCCTGCCACGATGCCCAGCAATTTTTTGCTTGGAGTTGTCATTGATGTTTGGCAGGCCCGGGCGGGATTTAAACATGCTAGCTCCAGTGTATGAGGCTGGCGCCCTAGCTGCTGAGCTACAGGCACAGAGCCATCATTATTTAGTATTAATTCTTTGCCCTGTTACTACTACTTTTGTAGGAATTCCTGTCTTTCAAAAGCTGAGGCTAGATTTCTCAATATATTGAAATATGTGTATGTAGTCTGAGTCCTCTTCTCTGGCTGTTCTCTGTATCTGTGATTTAAATGTATATTTTATGTGTAGAATAATTTGTCCTCCAACATCTAGCATAATGATTAACATATGGTAAAAGCTCACTTAGTGGACCCTTAATTTGATTTCCTGACTGCTTAATATTTTCCCCTCCATTGACAGTTAAGCTTTGCAGCATAGTTGATTACTTTTGGTGTTTTATTTCTGAATGTCAGACAGATATATAGCCTGTTAGTAAACATACTTTTTCTTTTATCAGTTTTTTTTTTCCCCCAAAAAACAACTTTATTTTTTTTAGCTACTTTCCTTGGCCAAGGAATTTTGGTAAGAATTAGGATACAATTTGTCAAACACTTATAACTATATTCCAGATACTGTTCTAAACACTTTAACTAAGTTATCACAAAAATCCTCTGAGGAAGTGTAACTCTGAGACAACTTGAGTTTGACTGAGGATGGCATTTGAAGCCAGGCAGCTGCTGACTCTAGCTATGGTGGAGTATTTTTTGGTTGTTTGAGACAGGGTCTCATTCTGTCGCTCAGGCTGGAGTGCAGTGGCACTTTTATAGCTTACTGAATAACCTTGAACTGCTGGGCTCAAGTGATCCTCCTACCTCAGACTCCTTGGCTCAGATTGTAGGTGTGTACCACCAAGCCCAGTTAAGTTTTTCTTGTGTAGAAATGAGGTCTTGCTATGTTGCCCCTGCTGGTCTTGAACTCTGGCCTCAAGAAGTCAATCATCCTATCTCAGCCTCCCAGAGTACTGGGATTACAGGCCTGAGCCACCGTGCTGGTGTTAAGCACCACTCTGCTCCCTGCTGCTTACCATGCTAAATGCCTGGAGCGAGCTTGCTTGCTTGCTTTCTTTCTTTCTTTCTTTCTTTTTTTTTTTTTTTTTTTTTTTTGCAGTTTTTGGCAGGTTTGAACCCACCACCTCTGGCGTATGGGGCCACCGCCCTTCACAGAAGTTACCTGTATTCCCTTGACTTGTGCACCAGCAGCATGGCAGTGCTAGTGACGTAAGGCAGGAAGATGTTAATGGATGGATGCTGGGTCCGTGTTCCCGCTCCACCAGGGGGCCAAATTGTCCATCTGTAAATAAGAGTTGTCTTCAGACTCCTTAGTAGTTATTTTTCCTCAGGGACCAGTCATCCTTTTAATCTTGTGGTAGAAAATTAAAGGGAGTTTCACTGAACTGTGGTTTATTTTTAAGTTTTCATTTAAATATTAGAGAGGTTGATTAAGTGTACCTGGCTTGTGGATCCAGCTTCCTGCATTTCGCTGCTATTTTCAGTATTTGGAGGGAAGCTTTTTCTTGGAATTAGATTATACCGTGGAAGGGGCATACGTTATCTTATCTGCAAATCATGAATATTTGGGGACCTGAGTAAAGTTAGGCAAACATTACTATCTCAGCTATCTTAAAAGACTTGTTTTTGAACAGCCTGAGGTTGACTTGTTTTTCATAGTTTTAAATAAAGCCTGAATACATGGAAGCTGGGGAGGACTTTCTCCTTTTGTTTTCAGTGGATTTTTCTGCTGTGTCTTACTTTCTCCAGGTATGAGAGGTTACATGGCGGTCTGGCTCCTAGCCTGCCTAAAAGCAATGATCAATGATTGTTAATGTTTTTGGGGATCTTTATCCCTTGGAGAGTCTGGTGAAATCTGAGGACACCCTCCCCAGAAAACACACACAAACACAATATGCATTGTTCATAACCTTCTCAAGGCCACAAACGTAGGCTTTAGAATATAGGATATGGGGTCTGTTCACTGCACCTCCCTTTTCTGTGTACCGTCCTGGATCACTTGCCTGTCCAGTTCAGCCAGTGGGTTTATTTTTCATCTCTTCATTTGCACCCCAGGATTATTTGCATTTTAAAGTCTTCCAGACTCAGAAGTGAATTTCAGAAGGGAAGAGGAAAAAAACAACAACAAAACACCCCCTCAGATTGCATCAGATGTTGTCACTTCAGGAGGTAACTGCAAAGGGCACCGTGTTTTCCTGGCCACTCTTAGCCAATTAGGAATGGATGCAGCAAGGGGGCCCTTACCCAGCCTGTAAACCTCCCCTGTGTGTCCCATCCCTTTCTCTCCCCTCTGCCATGCTGAATTCCCTGAGCTCACTCACCTTTATGTACCTTGGCACCTTCTGCTTTCTATCTGGAATGCCCTTCATTCTCTGTGCCTGCTAGGAATGCTGCTCATCTTTCAGCGCACAGATCAAGTGGAAGCCTTGCTGAGCTCCCCTGGTAACCTCGCTCCCCTCCTTTCTGTTTCCATAGCAATTTTTAAAGGCCTCTGTTAACACACATATCATATTGTAATTATTTTTTGTTTGGCAGACTCCATTGCCTGCAAACCAAGTGCTTGTCTTAATCATCTTTGATTACTCAGCATGGTGTCGGGTGCTGGATACATTTGCCATCCAGAGTTCATACTCCACGAGTGTGCTGTGCGGTTAGGATGGTGGGATTCTGATTCTGACTGTGACTTTGGGAGAGTTATTTCATCTCTTTGTACCTGTTTCTCATATGTAGGCTAAGGAGCTTTGGCAGGGAATTGAGTCACAATGCAGGTAGGGCACTTAAAATAGTGCCTAACACATGGTAAAGCACCTAGCAGTGATTAACCATTGTGATATTTTATCATAATGTTACTGAGTGAGAGCCTCTTCAAATTAGCTGGCATAATTGGAGAAAATGTTATGTACCAGATGTACAGAAATTGAATTAATTGTGTATTCTCCAAAGGTTAAATCTCAGCATAGGTCAAATACAGAAATCTAAATTTATAGGGCTCCCAGGACACTGTCTACAACAGTGTTTTTCAACCTTTTTTGATCTCACACCACACTTGAACCTATAGTTAAACTTCCAAGGCACGCTTAAATTATGTTGATTAAAAAAAAAAAAAAAAAAAAAAGGAATATACTTTGCTTTGAACTTCTTTCGAAAATAAATGATTTTTCATGGCACACTGGGTGAAAATCACCACTCTACAATCTATTCTCTCTGGTGGTCCCTGTGGCTCAAGGAGTAGGGTGCTGGCCCCATATGCCAGGGGTGGTGGGTTCAAACCTGGCCCCAGCCAAAAACTGCAAAAAGAAAAGGAAATACAATCTATTCTCTCTATCATATTAAAGTTAACTGTTGCCTGTGTGAGGGCTATAAAGCATTTAGAAGTAGGTACTTTGGTAATATAAGGTTTCTTTTCTTAAGGGTAGGAAACCCTTTGTATGCTGTTTTAATGCTATGATTTAAATGTGTCCAGAATTTTGCGTTTTTTAGGTCACATTTTTTTTAGTAACCTTGGGGGGGGGGTGTCTGTGGGAGGGGTTTGCCACCATCTGTAATCCCACTTATAACGTTAGACCCTGTGGGATTCCAGAAGACACAATCACAAAAGCCTTTGCTTCTGCTTTTGAGACAAGTGAAAGATGATGAGACAAAAGGATGTCATTGCCAGCGCAGTGACTCACTTCTGTAATCCTACCACTCCTCCAGGCCGAAGCTAGTGGATTGCTAGAGTTCAGGAGTTAGAGACCAGCCTGAGCAACAGCGAGACCCTGTCTCTAAAAAAAAAAAAATCAAAAACTGAGCCTAGGACTTTGAGGTTGCTGTGAGCTATGATGATGACCTGGCACTCAACCCAAGGCAACAGTGTGAGACTGTCGCAAAAAAAAAAAAAAAAAAAAAAAAAAAGATAAGGCTGCATTGGAGGAGCTCTTTCCTTATTTGAAGGCAGCATAGAAATACTCAGCTAAGGTCCTGAGCGTAATAATAATATAATAGTTTAGAACTGGAAGGAGTTTCACTAGGACAGCCCACTCTCTCTCTCTTTCTCTCTTTTTTTTTTTTTTTTTTTTTTTTTTTTTTTAAGAGACATTTTGTTGCCCTCGGTAGAGTGCTGTAGGGTCACAGCTCACAGCAACCTCCAACTCCTGGGCTTAGGCAATTCTCTTGCCTCAGCCTCCTGAGTAGCTGGGACAATAGGCGCCCGCCACAACGCCCGGCTATTTTTTTGTTGCCGTTTGGCCCCGGGCCGGGTTCGATATGGGGTTGGCACCCTACTCAATGAGCCACAGGTGCTGCCCAGCCCACTCTCTCTTTACATATGAGGAAACTGAGGTCCAAAAATGTGGAGTGAGATAACATTGTGTTGGGGACCTGGGGACCGCATCCTGTCAGTCATCATGTGGATGGTCTGTGGCTGCTGGGAAGTTGGGGTTGGGGGGGTTCGTATATGCCCTTTCTAAGTAGGAGCCCCTATATAGCTTAAAGCACACAACTTGCTTCTAGAAAGCTTTCCTGGACTCCCCAGGTAGTGTCTTTTTTGTCCTTTTATAACTAAATTTTGCCTAAATTAAAAGAAGTGAAGCCTAGGCCTCTTGGAAGGGTCTCTAGGTTTCCTTTTAAGAAAAGGCAGAACATTTAAGCTAATGACAGTGTTGGAAACTTTAACCACCCAGGCAGTGACTGACATATACCTGTCACCAAATTTTTGTAGTGAAATATAAAAAGAGTCTGTAACCTTATTTTGTAATCAAAATTTAACCAATTATAATAGGTCTCAAAAAGTCCTTAGCAATAGGGTTCATTCACCCAGCAAGAGATCCCTTTCATCAACTTCCTTTCAGGCATTTCCTTTCATGTTTTGGCTTCATGGTGTTCACGTAGTTTTTAAGCTCTGCAGCCCAATAAATTATGCTATTACCTCCCAAGTTTCCATGTTTTAAAAACGTTAGACATGCTGTTGTCTCCTTTTTGAAAATGTAGGTCAATTTGTGACTTATTTTTAAAATGATAGAGTGAGTTTTGGGGGAAGATTTATTAGTAATTTAAAAATTAAATGCCTAAGCCCTGGAACCTTAGAAATATAGAAAAATACTTTTGGTGATAGCTGTAGAATATTATGGAATCTACACATAAACTTAGTAAATTTTAAGAATCTGAAATCTGGTAAGTCCCCTTCGTTGGCAATATGGAAAAGGATCTTTTTTCTTTTCTTACCTTTTTTTTTTTTTTTTTTTTTTTGAAAGAGTCTCATTATGTCGCCCTTGGTAGAGAGCTGTGGTGTCACAGCTCACAGCAATCTCAGACTCTTAGGCTGAAGCGATTCTCTTGCCTCAGCCTCCCAGGTAGCTGAGGCTACATAGCATCTTTGAGGAAGAAACAAGTTGGCTTGTCTTGTTTTTTTGTAATGTGGAACAAGGTTTTTGTAAGCTGAAAGTAAAGATGCAGCTTCATTGTATGTGTTCCTGAAATGTATTTCTTGGCACATTTTTCAGAGAAAGCTAATCTTAGTTATTTAATAACTTTTGATCCATTCCCTGAAGTACAGTAGAAAGCATATCAAAGAACAAAAATGCAATAATGACAGCATTATAAAAATTACTGGTATTTAAATGCTATATGAAGAGAATGGTGTTTGAGTTCCAAGTAGCTATCTCAATTATTAATTGGATATGATGGCATAATCATGCAGCAATCCTTTTATACACGTTTGAGTATTCACAGCTTTGAGAGATGTACCAACACCATATTTAGTAGTTTCTCCTATAGGCCAAAATTACAGTCTCTGTCTTGCCTTCCTTTACTTAGATGTGAATGAAATTGCTGTGAATTTTCAAAATACCTCTCTTTTATTTCACTTATCCCAAAAAGATTCATTGAGTGCCTGCACAAGTTGCTAAAACTTAAAGACAAGAATAGCAAGGTCCTTTTTTTTTTTTTTAGACAGTATCTCATTTTTGTCCCACTGGGAAGAGTGCTGTGGTATCCTAGCTCACAGCAACCTCACACTCGGGCTCAAGTGATCCTCTTGCCTCAGCCTCCCGAGTACCTGGGACTATAAGTGCCTGCCGCTGTGCTTGGCTAGTTTTAGAGATGGGGGTCTCACTGTTGCTCAGGCCGGTCTCAAACTCAAGCTCAAGCTATCCACCACCTCAGCCTCCCAGAGTGCTGGGATTACAGGTGTGATTACCACACCCTGCTAACAAGGGTTTTTTGTTCCTTGGTGAGGGTGATGAAAAGTAACACAGATGATTATAATGAGGTAGGATAAGTAATTATTTGTGGGTGGGATATGTTTGAAGTGACATAGCAGAGAGCTTATATGTTATTTGAATATGTAAGTGGTTTTCAAATGTGCACTTTAATGGTCTTAATCACTTGAATTTTCTTCAAGTGAAGGGAGAGAAAGATGGGGGCTTACCAAGGGTTCACTGGGAATTGTGCATTATTCTACAAAGAGCTCAGAAGCACATGGTCCAAATGGCAGTATTTCCAGGAGGAGAAAAGGTAGCAGGTTGGTTCTTAATTTATTGTTTGGCCTAGGTTTGTTACCTTGTACGGGGACAACTCAGGTTTCATAAGAGCAATTGCCTGATTGGAGTCTAGAGCCAAGGCCTGCAACCATTACCCCGAATCTGTTCTCTCAGTAATATGCTCATTATACAGTTCTGCGGGGTTATGTTAAGAGCTTTTAAAATCTTTGGTTTGACTTTCCAAAGACCACTTTTGAACCGGTTTCTGACTTGTTAACCTAGTTTGAACCCTACAGTTGATTAAATAAATGTACTCTTACACATCAAAAAGTAACTTTTCATCCTATGGTCTGATGAGGTGCTCCAAGTCTTTGATTAGATAGAAGCTGTAGAAAAGTTAGCTCTGCATCTCATTTGCATAATACTTTTTACTCTAAAGCAATAAGTCTTCACCAGGTCCTCTGGTGATCTGGTGCCAACTTAGTACTCAGCACAGAGGTGCTCATGACATCTGTGTCCCTTGAAGAGATTGGTGCCAAGAACTACTTACCATCCTTCCTGGAGTGGGGTGAATTCACCCCTTGGGAATTATTGCCTTAGCTTGTGTCATTTACCTGTTTTGCCTTCTTATCACAATACGTGCCTCTATGAAGGTAGTTACTTAAAAAAAGATGGTTATGCTAAAGTCACATGTGATAGGCTTCATTAACAGGGTGTGCTATGCAGGTTGACTTGACTGAGAAACTCAAGGTAATAGCTATTACAATGAAACCAAATAAAGTTTCTGGCTCACTCTTAGCGATAGTTTACATAGATTTATTATTCACTACTTTGTTCTTATTAAAACAAGGCAAGAAATAAATAAACAAATGGACAAAAATCATTACATGTTATTTTCCATGTGCCAAAATCATAACGTAAGGAAATAGCACAAGAAAGACCCCTTTAAGTTTAAATGTTCCATTGACCCAAGAAAAATCACACAAGTTCTGGAAACAACTTTTATTTTGAGAACTAGTCTTGAGTCTTTCCATGTGGAATATTCAAGAGAAATACATTATAAACTTCTGCTCCTCTGAAATGATGTCTTTTGCCTAAGAATAGATCTTCCTTTCAGCATAGAAACCAGATAAGCTGTCCTAAAGTGATCCAAACAGCCAGCGGCCTCACTCCCCACCCCTCCCCCAAACTTGACTAACAACACAGCAATGTAATTTTACCATTTAAAACTTGGCTGACCTAAACATGAACTTTTAAAGAAAACAAGAGTCATTACTGAAAGAGATTCCATTTCTTTCCGGGGCCTGAATTTGACTTTCCAGAACTTTGAGAAAATTTATTCTTCCAATAGCCACTTAAATGTGTAACAAAGTAAACATTCACAAAAGAGGGGAAATAGTGTATAGTTCTCTATGTTTGGATTTTCAAATATCTGTTTTGCAGGGGTGCATTTTCTCTTTCTAGGGTCATCACAGGTAAGTTTGGCACAATTTAATGGCGTCTGTTGAAAGTGGAACTATGAATATTAAGGGCAATAATAATAGATAATTTATAAATAACTGTAATTTTATAAGACTATATTGCTTAAAATCTGCTGTTAGGCTTCTTTGTATTCTCTACACTTTGTTCAGAACCAGTGAGTGGTAGGTGTGGCTTTGAAACCCCACTTGTTGCAGTGACCCATACCACCTTATGCCTTTTCAAACATTCAGAAATGTGGTTCTAGAGAAATGGAACAGATTTGAAGGAACCATAAGACCCTACTTAAAGTGACACAGCAAAGGAGACAGGCTTTTGCAAGGCAGAGACTGGGTTTATACTGGCACTCTGAGGCCCGGCACTCTGGGAGGCTGAGGTGGGAAAATTGTTGAGTTCAGTAGTTCAGACTAACTTGAGCAAACACAAGACCCCATCTCTATTAAAAATAAAAAAATTAGCCAGCCATTGTGGCAAATACCCATTG
This sequence comes from Loris lydekkerianus, assembly GCA_963574355.1. NCBI lineage: Eukaryota > Metazoa > Chordata > Mammalia > Primates > Lorisidae > Loris > Loris lydekkerianus. Next base: position 53,679 of record CAUYPK010068883.1, read on the forward strand.
TTATAGCCTCTCTGAAGACTCAGGCAGGCGCATTTCTTGAGCCTAGGACTTTGAGATTGCTGTAAGCTCTGAGGTTGCATTCTACCCAGAGCAATAGAGCCAGACTGCCCCCCACCCCCCAAAAATAGAGTTGAAAATATGGGCACTCTGTATTTTGAGGCTTTTGTTTTTGGGCAAAATGAACCTCATTTGTTTCAGCAGTAAAACAGACATTTTACCTTTCATGGCAGGGTCACTGGGATAATTACATGAGCTTTATTACAAGTATAGGATCTGATTAACTACGTGGTACATAGTAGGAATTTATGAAGTGGTAGCTGTTCTTATATCATTTACTTGATCAAGAACTTCATATCCCAATTCTTGGTTCTCTCATGATTGTATAAAGAATGTTATCTAATTTAATAACTTCTAGTAAGCGCTATTTCAAGAATTAAGTGACTGAACCATCATTAATTTCAAATGGTCCTAAATCTAAGCAATGATTTTTTTTGAGGTAATTGAGCCTATGTTGTACATCATTTAAAAAGAAAAAGTAAAAAAAAACTGTCTAGAGTGCTATGTCAGTAAGTAACTCTGAAATTCTGTGATTGGTAAAAATCCCAGTAATAAAACTTGGATCTTTTAATTTCTCCTAGGAAATAAGATATATCATAGGTTGTTACAGGTGAGTGAGGGTAAGGGATTTACTAACAGTGGCTTTTTTGTGAACAATGTCAGAAAACAAAAAAGAGAACAAAAAAAGTCACTTTTGCTTCTGGCAGAATTGCAAAAACTACCCCTTCATAACACGCATGTTACTTAGTGCTCTAAGTATAGTTTTTTTTTCTTGACAAGGAGTGAATGGAATTCCATTTTACCATCAACAGAGGACTTTCATGGGGGTGGGAAAGGGCGATGTCACTGTCCTCAGGAAGTTTCTAATCTGTGCTAGGTTTACTGAAATAAAATGGAAAAGGCCCTGAGACATGTTTCTGAGGGATGAACTAATGGAGAAGACATAGAACTTTCTGGTCTGACTAGCTGTAGGTTGAACATCCCTAATCTGAAAATCCAAGATGCTCCAGAACCCAAAACTTTCTGTCAACTTGATACCTCAAGTGGAAAATTCCACACCTGATCTCACGTGATAAGTCCCAGTCATAACTTTGTTTCATGCATGCACTTATTAAAATACTGTATAAAATTATCTTCAGGTTATGTATACAAATGGTATATGAAACAAATGGATTATTTAAACTCGAGTCCTATCCTTGATACCATTTTGTATATGCAAGTATTCAAAAATCCTAAATCTGAAACACTGATCTCCAGCATTTTTGGTAAGGAATACATAACTTATACTACTTGTGGGGTGCTAAGCTATAATAGATACTCTCTGGAAGTTTCTCTAGGCACCTTGCTCTTTGTTTGGTTAATTCTCATAAATCATAGATCTTTGTGATCCATTGGTACCAGTATTTTGTGGTACTTGACATTCTAAGTTCAAACCCCTTTGCTATAATTTAAAATTCTCTTCATGTCAGTAATCCTTGTGGGTCAATGGGTACCGTATTGGTGATAAACAGATAACTGGGAGCTTAGAGAAGCCACAGCAGCCAGTGGGGGGTGGGCAGAGGGAGGGGTGAGACTCACATCAGTAACAATTTGAAGAGTCTTCAGAGATAAATCAGTGACCAAGTGAAAGGGAAACAACCCATGGTCAGATTATTTAAATCAGAAATATATTGATCTGAGATAGAAAATAACGGGAGAATATGGGTACATAAAGGGAGAGGACTAGAATTGTTCTGACTTCTTAGAGTCCTTTTTTCTAAGTTTGCCCCTTTTTCCTTAAAAAAAAAAAAAAAAAAATTGCCTTTTCTTTGAGTAACTGTCAGCCTCAAATCAGGCCTTCTTTTCACTTTCCCTAACTTCCACAATTCCTGGTACCAGGAACTCCAAGCTAACACGTTACTATGGATTTAATTTACTATGGACAGTTCCAAGGATCACACACTCATAGGACCTTCCTGTGACTTCCATGCTTGGTACTATTTCCGTCGTATTGGATAACTACATAATGAATCCATTTCTACAAGGCAGCTCTAAATATACTTGAAAGGTGCTATCAGATTTCCCCTGAGCCTGGTCTTTTTTTCCTTTAGGCTAATCATCTTTTCTTTCACCCCTTCTGTCTGGTTGCTCTACCACAGGTCTTCAGTTTTACTCTGCCAGTCTTTAGATGGGATTTTGTACTGAGCACAGCCCAAGAACATACTGCTGCTGTCACATTCCTTTAGCTAACACGAGTATCACTTAGGACTACGTTAATTTTCTTAACACATCATGCTGTTTCCCTGCTTCTTTCTCCAAGGCTGGATTTTGTGGTGTGCCACAACTTGCTGGTATCTGTGCTGTCTCCCATGCAGTTGTGTTTTGGTTTGAAAACTAGTTCATTGGGCTAGGCATGGTGGTTTACGCCTGTAATCTTGGCACTCTGGGAGGCTGAGGCAGGTGGATTCCTTGAGCTGAGTAGTTTTAAGACCAGCCTGAGCAAGAGCAAGGACCCCCATCACTAAAAATATAGCTGGGCCTTGTGGCAGGTGGCTGTAGTCCCAGCTACTTGGGAAGCTGAGACAAGAGGATCATTTGAGCCCAAGAGTTTGAGGTTGCGAGCTGTGATGCTATGGCACTCTACCTACACTACTCAGGATGACAAAGCGAGATTCTAGTCTCCAAAAAATAATAAAAATAACTCATTGTGTTGAATTCCTAGGATTGGGTTTTGTTCTAGTGAGAGGTTCTTGCTCATGGGCACCTCATAAATATGTCCTGAATGTAACTGAATAAATAATGAACCTTTAAGTATTTAAATTCTCTTGTCATAATATAGCAATTTGACATAGAGTTGTCAGGATTATAGGTAAAAACATTAAAATTGATCTTATCAGAGCCTGCCATTTGGAAAAACAAATTCACTGAAAAAGTTAACTAATGTTTTTTCACTTAGGAAGTGATGTTTCTATCATGCAAGTCTGTCTTAAGCACAACTCTAGCTATTTATTATTCATTTGTATCTTCTTCTTGTCTTGCTGATAAATAGCCTGGTGGCTTTTGGTAAAACAACTCAACAGGGTTTTCTAAATAGAATAGTCAGTAAAGGAACTGAGCTGATTGTTTGCCTTGCTCTTTCTCTCTCCAAGTTTTAGCATGGACATCATAAATGTTTATCAGATACAGAGTTCAAGTGCATTTTTCCATTCTGTTCTCCTGTGCAGTAGGAGACCTGTAGTCAGTGGGACCAGGAAGTTAATGGTGGTAAGGAAAAACAGCAACCAAAAATGCCATTTACGTGAAACTTGTGAGTTGAGGAAACACTTGCTCAAGCAAAGGGTTTCCTCACTACCTTTACACAGGGGAATATAATTACCACATTTACTTCTGCAACTGGAATTCTTTGTGTGATCACTGTCTTTTATAGCTCTTTATCCTAATACTTGGAGCCAAAAGGGAGAGGCATTTGAAATACAGATACTGTATTATTCTACCTTAATCAGTGTTTTTGCCTTGGCAAGGATAGTATTTCTAGATGTGCCATGATTCATGTCATCAGGTTGGTGTGGAATCCAGATAACTAGGAAGATGTGATCTTTTTAAATTTTTTTTTTGGCAGAAGAGGAATACCTAACTGTACTTTGACATGTCAGAAATACTTTGGTATTGTAGTATTAGTTGTTATTTTGGTTCTTATTTTAGACTACGTCAACATAAGCTGTAATCTGTCACAATGCTCTCAAGGAAAAAAAAAAATGTTTAGAGGGTCAATTTTATGTGTGCTTGCCATTAATTTCAGAGTATCATTTAAAAGCAAGCCTCTTTAATCAAAGCCAAAGCAAAGAAGTGTTCTCTTCCATGTTTTTTGGCAGATCTTATCATGGAATTGGAAGAATCATGAATGAGCAATTTCTGAGAAGTAAAGTAATTTTGTTAGTTCATAAAGCAAAATCTTTTCCTTTGAGAGTCCTTTGCATTCTCAGGGTAGCATAATGATGTGGAGGCAATGATTGATAATTTACAAGGAAACTTGAAGCATCTAAGAGAACTTTACGTAGGCTGACTTTGCAGGGAACGTCTCAAAAAAAGGAATGTCATGAGAAAATCTTCTGACACACTGGTGAAGTTTCCTAAAAGTTAGGAGGAAAAAGTTCTTTCTTAGCGCTAGCCTCCCAGTTCTTTCTGTCTTGCTCATTGTCAGTTTTTTATAATTAAAAAAATAAATCTTGGTAAAAACTCCACAAAATTTATCATCTCAACCAGTGTTTTAAGTGTACAGTTCAGCAGTGTTAAGTATGTTCATATTGTTGGGCAACAGCTCTCCAGAACTTTTACATCTTGCAAAACCAGAAACTCTGTACTTATAAACAGCTCCCTCTCACCCCTAGCCCCCACCTCTTGCTTCTGGCAACTGGATTCTACTTCCTGTTTCTGTGACCAATTTGGATGCCTCAGCAGTGGAATCATATAGTATTTGTCTTTTTGTTACTGGCTTATTTGAATTAGCCTAATGTCATCAAGGTTCATCTGCATTGTAGCATGTGTCAGAATCCCCTTTTTTACTGTTTATTTTTATTGTTAAATCATAGCTGTGTACATTAGTGCAATCAAGGGGTACAATGTGCTGGTTTCATATATAATCTGAAATAGTCTCATCAAACTGTTAAACATAGCCTTCATGGCATTTTCTTAGTTAGAATTTCCTTCCTTTTTAAGGCTGGGTAATATTCCCTTGTATTTGTCCCATCTGTCTGTCCATGGACATTTGAATTGCTTCCACCTAGGCTATTCTGAATAATGCTGCCATGAGCATGGTTCAGCAGATCTCTCTTTGAGATACTACTTTCAATTCTTTTAGTTATGTATCTAGAAGTGGGATTACTGGGCCATATGGTAATTGTTCTTTTTTGGGGAACCACTGTACTGTTTTTAGTAGCTACATCATGCTGCATTCCCATAAACAGTGCTTAAGACTTTTTTCCACATCTTTCTCAACACTTACTCTTTTCTGGGTTTTTTTGGTAGTAGCCATAATTGTCAGTTATTAGCCCTAACCATAATGATCAAACAATTGTTGACTGCCTTGGGGTGCAAAAATGTGCAAGTTACATGCAGTCTACAAGGCTGGAGTTAAAAAATGTTCTCTTTCAAGTGCTTTTAAACACTGTTTTGGGACTTTTTAATTTGTAATAGGTCTGGTCCTATTACAGATAGGATAGGATACTCTACAGATAAGAGTATCCTTGCTGTGTTTCTTGGGTTTTGGCAGTCTGTATGATTTTTAACCTACATAGAAAAAAGCAGGAGAATACTAGGGTAGCTAAAATTGCAGATCTTAAACTTGGCAGAACTATTAGGAAAAAGTTCAGCAGAACAGATTACGGGGGAAGTATTATTCACGTCATAAAAGTTTACAGATTACAGGTGTACAGTGCCCTGGGATGTTCCTTGCCTGTGAATGTAAATACTCCAGGGATTGTAGCGGCAAGGAAGATGGATATGGTGGGAGATGTCTTCAGCTCTCTGCAGTGGTTTGTTTCACTTCTTCCTTAAATCTGCCTGACTTCCTTACTTTCTGTTACAGATGCTAGGTAGTATCAAAATGTTCCATCTGAAAAATGAACCCTCAAAAAATTAAAAGGAAAAAAAGAACGAATGTTTTATCTGTCATCATTAGTATCTTTTTACTTTATACTTGCTTAACGTATCAAATACTTTTATAATATACCTCCTCTAGACCACATATATTAGAGACTCCAGTAAACTTAAAAGAACACGAGGCACTTCTGACTCTTACAAAAAGAGTATAAAGTGGCTGAGTAGCAATTTCAAACACGTTTTTCCACCTTTTTTAGTATGTCGATGTTGCCTTTGGTGGTAAAGGCAGAATTAAGCCAAAATATGAAACTAGCCATCGAGCCATTACGACTTATGCCCACTGTCTTCTCCTCCTCCCCTGGACCCTGGGTTTGCGGGCCCCTCCGTGCCTTGCCGGTTTGCCTCCACGCGTTTTCACTCCTCCCTCACCCCATCTTCTCACTGTGGCTTGTGGCACTTTCTTCTCTGCTCCTGTAAACCTTCACGAGGCCCAGCCCTTTCCAATTCGCTCCCATCCGCCCACTCGTCACGGAGGGCTTCCTGCTTCGCGCTCCACGCCCCGTCGTCTACCCGGGGCCCCCAGCGGAAGTGGGGTCAGGTGGGGGCTGCACTTCCGGGTCATAGTGAGGCCCGTGCCTGCCGCCATTGTGCGGGGCTGGCTGCTGTGGAACCTGAGAGGGACCGAGAGCTGAGATACCTTGAAGGGTCTGTTACGCTTACTCTGGCGGTATGGGGGGGGAGACCACAGGAAGGCGTTTAGGGTGACTTCAGTGACTGACCTGGGGCTTCTGAGGAAGACTACTGACAGACTTGACAATTAGCTCTTTCTGTTGGTACCATGACTCTTATATCATTACTTTTAGTTTTCACTTAATTTTCTTTCTTTTTTTTTTTTTTTTGAGACAGAGTCTCATTATGTCGCCCTGGTAGAGTGCCGTGGCATCACAGTTCACAGCAACCTCCAACTCCTGGGCTCAAACTATTCTCCTGCCTCAGCCTCCTGAGTAGCTGGGACCACAGGCGCCCGCCAGGGCGCCCGGCTGTTTTTTGGTTGTAGCTGTCGTTGTTTGGTGGCCCCGGGGCTGGGTTCGAACCCGCCTGCTCCATTGCGTGTGGCTGGTGCCAGAAGCGCTGAGCCCGCCCTTACCCCCCCCCCCCAAAAAAAAAGGTGGTATTGGGTGACACTTGCGGCTCAGAGGTGGAGGGCGCCTGACCCATATGCCTATGCCGGAGGTGGTGGGTTCAAACCCAGGCCCGGCCAAAAACTGAAGGGAAAAAAAAAAAAGGTGGTATTAATGACTACGTCCCTTGAAATAGCTAGTTGTGGTAGTAGCACCATTGAAAAAAGCATGTCCTTAAGTATCCTTGTCTGCACTGCTGGCAAGGGGTCCATCATGAAAGCAGCCATGACGGAGTCGCCTCAAGCTCTGCAACTTCTCGTCAGCCCTAATCTGGAATACTGTGTTAGGTGGATTTTGTTTGTTTGTAAAATACTGTAATGAGTTTGCCCAAAGTCTGTCATTTCTTAAAATGTGAAACTTGTTTTCTCTGACGCCTGACTACAGGTTTTAAAAAGTTTTCTTGTAATGGTGTCCTGCATTAACAGTTTTGGTAATTAATGGCTAAAAATATAAAATTTTATTAATCTGTATGATGTAAAAAAGAAAAGGCTGCATAGCATAATGGTGAACCAGTTTTACTTTGGACAGGTTCCTTAATCCTCGGTTTCCTTATTTGCAGAGTAGTTCTGCCTCATAGGATTGTGGGTAGGGATGATTAAGTTTGTGTAAGTTCATAGCTACTTTTTTGAAATCCTTGGGGTTAGATGTGCTTCACAATCTTGCTCAGATTTTAAAAGATGGCACGGTGCATAACCCTTAGGTAACAGTACAGTGAGGTCAAAGGTAGCATCTAGTAATTAAGCAGATTAATATTTCCGTAATGAAATATGAATAGTTAATATGAAACTGGATAAATTAAAACTGTAAATAGTTTAACATCACTTCAGGTTTTGTCACCCAGTGAGTTGCACAACCGTTTCCTCACCTCACACTTTAAGGCTTTCAGAGCTTTTGGATTTTGTAATTATGGGTTAGATGTTGTGGAGTCATTTATAAAACATTTGAACAGTACCTGGCACATAGCAAATACCATATTAAAGGTAAATACAAAAATACAAGAAAGATGCAGAACAAGGTGAAGCCGAGAAGTTCCGTGGTTTCTTAACTCCATCTTACCTACGTAGTCAGCCAACTGGCTCCTGAAAGACCAATTTTTAAAAATGGTATCTATTTCAAAGATAGCAAAAAAAATTTTTTTTTTTTTTTTTTTAAACAGTCTCACTTTGTCACCCTATGTAGAGTGCTGTGATGTCATAGCTCATAGCAACCTCAAACTCTGGGCTCAAGTGATTCTTTTGCCTCAGCCTCCTGAGTAGCTGGGACTAAAGATGATTGCCACAACACCCAGCTATTTTAGAGTCAGATTCTTGCTCTTGCTAGGCTGGTCTCAAATTCCTGAGCTCAAGCAATGTATCTGCCTTGGCCTCCCAGAGTGCTAGGATTATAGGCATGAGCCATGGCCACTGAGTCGGGCAAGTTTCCAAGTAATTTCTAAAGTGTTTTCTTTTGTTGTGACTTGTTACTTTTACCTTGACTTGGCTCTAAAGCACACATTAGTAATAGGAAGCAGGCCAGGTGTGGTTCAAGCCTGTAATCCTAGCACTTTGGGAGGCCAAGGCAAGAGGATCACTGAGGCTAGGAGATTAAGACTAGCCTGGGTAACATAGTGGTACCCCCATCTCTTAAAAAAAAAAAAAACAAAAAAAGAAGAAAGTAAGTTACCCTGTACATGTTAATCTTTTGATCTGCTTTGCTGCCAATGGATCATTTCTGGAACATCTGATAGTATAGATGTTAGGACAAGAGAAACTGGTAAAGAAAGGCAAACTGTTGGGGACGTGCAACTTACATGTGCTATATCATGATTGGTTTGGAAGTCTAGTAATCCTGTGATCCATTATTCCACTGAAAATACTGTGTTTTGTAGCTCTTATACTAGAAAATAATTAGTTCCCTTTCTCATCCTCTTTTCACCTAATGCATAATATAGTTACCTGGTCAAACCCTGACCTACATGATAATGTGAGAATGTCTGAAACATTAGTGTATGTTTTTGAAAAGATAAAATTAGAAACTCTATCAAAGGCAAAGTTAAAATTTTACGGGAAACCTTAGTGTCCTTGTATCCACAAAAAATAGACAAATAGATAAAAATTTTTCTTTTTTTTTTTTTTTTTTTTTTGAGACAGTCGCACTTTGTAGCCCTGGTAGAGTGCTGTGGCATTACAGCTCCCAGCACCCTCCAACTCCTGGTCTTAGGCCGATTCTCTTGCCTCAGCCTCCCAAGTAGCTGGGTCTACAGGCGCCTGCCACAATGCCCGGCTATTTTTTGTTGCAGTTTGGCCAGGGCCGGGTTTGAACCTGCCACCCTCAGTACATGGGGCCAGTGCCCTACTCACTGAGCCACAGGCGCTGCCCAAAAAGAAACTGTTAATTAAATACATAGGTAATTTAATTCAGAAGCATAACATCTTTTTCTTTTCTTTTTTTTTTTGAGTCAGTCAAGCTGTCACCCTGGGTTAGAGTACTGTGGCGTCATAGCTCACAGCAACCTCAAACCCTTGGGCTCAAGCGATCTTTTTGCCTCAGTTTTTCTATTTTTAGTAAAACTTCACTTTTGCTCAGACTGGTCTTGAACTGTGAGCACAAGCTATCCATCTGCCTTGGCTTCCCATAGTGCTAGGATTACAAGCGTGAGTCACTGCGCTGGGCCTGGATAACATATTTTAACATTATTTTTAGGAGTGGGGTGGGGGACCTGTTGCCTTCTAGATCATGAAGGGGGTCCTTGAATCCAAATTTTGCAGAATTGTTTAGTTTAAGGGAGTGCCGATTAGAAAGGTGAAGCTTTTCTTATCTCCTTTGGTGCTTAAAAAAGAACAATCTTGAAATCAGAAGGCTACAAGTTCCCCACTCCTAGAACTTAGCGTATATACTCGAGTATATACGGTATGTCTATATGTTCTACTTTTACCCATTATCAGTAATCCACTAGTTTCTAAAAATAATGTGATTCTCTGTAGATGAAAAACTGATGTTGAAGTTTTTACAATTTTTTTCTTTCTCTGCCATTTCTTTATCATATCTTTTATCTATCTATAAATATGTTTGTGTAAGGACTTTGCTAAAGAAACACTGAAATCAATTAAGGCATATCAATGTGGTATACTAAAAACACCTTGAAATGCTGAATCAAAATTGCCAAAGATTATCTTTTTAAAGTATAAGCCTTGTCTCTTTGTATAAATTTATCTCTTGCTACTTCATGTTGTCCAGAGAAAGGATATTAATTTTAAAGATAGTTGATTATGATTACTGATTCCTTCTAGTTCATATTCTTCTTTTATTGTGGTTAATCTGTTATGTGTGTTTGGTTATTTAATACCTCGTCTAGCGGTTTCACGATTTTTTATTTTTTTGGCATAGTCTCACTCTGTGGCCCTGGGTAGAGTGCTGTATCATCACAGCTCACAGCAACCTCAAACTCTTGGTTCAGGCTATCCTCCTACTTCAGCCTCCCAAGTAGCAGGGACTATAGGTGCCCACCAAAAATGCCTGGCTAATTTTTCTGTTTTTAGTAGAGACAGGGTCTCATTCTTGCTTAGGCTGGTCTCCAACTCAGGCTGGTCTTGAGCTCCTGAGCTTAGGAAGTCTACCCACCTTGACCTCCCAGAGTACTAGGATTACAAGCATGAGCTACTGAGCTGGGCCTACAATATTTTAAATCGTTTTTTTTGTTTTGTTTTTGAAACAGAGTCTCACTTTATTGTCCGCGGTAGAGAGCTGTAGCATCACAGCTCACAGCAACCTCAAACTCCTGCACTCAAGCAATCCTGTTGCCTCAGCCTCCTGAGTAGCTGGGACTACAGGCTATTTTTTTCTTGCAGTTTGGCTGGACTGGATTTGAACCCTCCACCCTCAGTATATGGGGCCAGCGCCCTACTCACTGAGCCACAGGCACCTCCCAATATTTTAAATCTTAATGTTTTATTTCTTCAGTAAGAATTAAGGCCAGCTATCAATAAAGGAGAAACTGTTCTGTTTCTGACTTGCTGTTCAATTCTGTGTTTTCTATTTTAAGGCGTAATACAAGTAGATTGATTTTTTTCAGCCAGCTTTTACAATAAGCTTACTTTTAAAACGAGATAGTTCTTAAGTATAGCATTAGAATAACTTCCTGATGGCTCTGCGCCTGTACCTCAGATGGCTAGGGCACCAGCTACATACACCAGAGCTGGCAGGTTTGAATCCAGCCCTGGCCAGCACTCTACCCAGGGCAACAGCTTGAGACTCTGTTTCCAAAAAGAAAAGTAATAACTAACAGAAGTCTGTGTGCATACAAGTTATAGTATGATATTGGCTGTAGCAATATAAAACCAAATTAATGTGGCTTAAACATAGTAGGTATTTATTTTCCCCTCACATAAAAGCCTGAAAAATGTCAGTGACCTATATTCATTAGGGATTTTTTGTTTTTGTTCTCTGCCATCTTTAGCATGTATCTGTCATCTTATGGCCTAAGATGGCTGTTGCAGTTCTCATAATCATCTTCTGGAAAACCGGAAAGACAGAAGAAAGCCTCTTTTAAAAATTGAGAACTTATAGGTATCACTTCGGCCTAGGTCATAGGCCAGAATTTAATAATATGGGTAGAGCGTCCCCATTCTGAAGCACTCCAAAATACAACGTGTTTTCAGTGCCAACTTGGTGTTCTAAGGAAATGCTTATTGGACCATTCTGGATTTTGGACTTTTGGGTTTGGGTTGTTCAACCAGAAGTACATATACTTCATATATTTCAAAACCTAGGAAAATGTGAAATTCGAACACCACTGTTCCTCCAAGCAGTTTGGGTAAGGGATACTCAGCCTGGATAGTCCTAACTTGCAAAGGAATTTAGGAACTTATGTATCCAGCTGAAATGTATTACTATGTAAAATGAAAAGATACTGGAGGAAATGGGCAGTTGCTACTACAGTGTATAATACTAAGTGCAGGGTTTTAAGAATTATGGATACTTATTGCCAACACCTGACCTCCCCCCAAAAAAAAGAAAAAAAAAAAAGACTTCCTATAATCCTAGCACTTTGGGGGCCAATGTGAGAGAATTGCTTAAGCTCAGGAGTTTGAGACCAGTCTGAGCCAAAGCAAGACCCCCATCAATTAAAAACAAAAAAATGAGCTGGGCATTGTGGCAGGCATCTATAGTACCAGCAACTTGGGAAGCTAAGGCAAGAGGATCACTTGAGCTCAGGAGTTTGAGGTTGCTATGAGGTAGGCTGACCCCACGGCACTCTAGCCTAGGGCAATAGAGTGAGACTCTATCTCCAAAAAGACTTACTTCCATTATCTACAAATCACCAGTCTTGGGCATCTGTGAAATATATTTGTTTCCAATCTGTTACCCATGGAGAAAAGATCTTCTTAATTTAGGAGAGAATTTGGAAGGAGACATTATTATTTTAAAAAGTGAAACATGGTAAAAAATTAATTTCAGTAAAGAATAGAAAGTAAAAGTCTTATCCAGTTTTTCATTGAATTTTATTTTATCAGTATATAAAATTATATCTGTATCATGTTTTTTCCCACTTAGTAAATCTTAAGACTTTCTATATCAGGAGTATCTACCTCATTTAAAAATACTATGTAGTATTTATTTTGGAAATGTTCTAACAATGCTGTTACCATAACTGACACATACTTCATTTGTGGTTATACATTTTTTTGCTAGATGATGGAATATAGCTAGATTCCTGACAAAAACAGGAAATTTCCTTTTTCTTTTTAGAAGAGATTTCTAAAAGCCTTTTAGTGACTTAGTCCTCTTGCTTCAGTAGTCTAGAGTCTGACCTTTCAGAGTTTCTAAATTTTCTCTGTGAGACATGAAAAGCAAACAAATCAAAATTATTGAGGTTTAGAGCTGTGGTGCCCACTGTTAAGTTCAGAGTGGAACATAGAAAAAATAAACTAGATGTGGTTTTTAGCTCTAGATGATGTTTGTCTAATTGTTTTCTATTAATTAGAATACTAGAATTTAACCTATTGGCTGTGTGTTAAGCATTAAAAGAGCTAGCCCATGTTTGATTAAGCATGTGTGACATCCTCCTGTGCACGTTTTTGAATGTGCAACATGAACTGGGATGGAAGACACCAAGATGTTTGTAAGGTGATGTACTCAAGATGTGTGTTCTCTGCACCCTTCCTGCCATTGGCTTGAGAATCCACAGTCCTGCTTGTTTTTAGTACTAACTAGCTAGGGTTAAAACCTGCTCCGCACCTGGTTTCTTGTACCCTCAGTGAATCCCCAACAATTAAAAAAAAAACCCAGCTCCCTTTGTTGCCTCTCAAAAGTCAAGCTGTCTTTCCTTTTAGATGGAAACAGCAATGCATGAGGGTAGGTAGTTGGTAGAAATTTTTTAAGAATTAGGCGAAGTCTTTAGAGACCAGTGTGTGTAATGTTAAGATAAGAGCTCTTGAACTCAGAAGTCGGGTTTTGCTCAAGATTCAAATCTTGGTTCTGTTGCTTTCTAGTTACCTTGAACCCAGTTACTTTCTGAACCTCAGTTTTTCCTTATCTGTAAATTACCTAATTGGAGTTTGGATTAAATAAATAATGCACGTAGTAAAGTGTATGGTAGTTATGTTGAACAAGTACTATACAACTGTATATACTCTTCATTTTTTGTGTATATCCAGTTTATCAAATTTTTGTGAAAGCAAACTCATAGAGGGAAGCTTTTCTGTCCTTGGTTTCTTTGTGTGTTATCCTGGCTAGCCTCCTTGCCTAGCCCCTGGGGTAGAAGTCAGGCCTAGAATTTGGGGGATTTAGCATATTACATTTTATAACTGGGAGTACTATAGAATGATAGGTAGTGTCTTCAGGGGTAAACAGTGATGAGAGCAGTGATAATTCCACATTCTGAACCTTTAGCAGTTTATCATTGTGGCATTAAATACCTGAGCCTAATGAGAATGAACCAAAAGAAGAAATGCAGACTGTTTCTGAGCTTAGATTTTTCTGAAAATACTAGGATACCCCGACATGGTTTTCTTTTTTCTCACTTGGCCCTATATTCAGATACCTTGAAGCAACTTAAATAATGTCCAGAACACCCCACCCCACCCCCACCCCCCCAGTCCCTCATTTTTGTTCTCTAAGTCAATTTGATTCTCTTTCTCACACAATCTCTCTGGTGGAGACAGAAGCAAGCACTGTCACCTCTACTTCACACAAGGAGAAATTGGGCCTCAGGGTGATTCATTGGAGGAGCATCACTGCTCATAGGAGACCTGAGGCTAGATTCAGCAGTTTCTGCTTTCTGATACTCTTAGGCTTTTTGCCTTCTGCAGAGTATTTTTCCATTGTTTTAGAAAGAACTCCTTCAGGGCCAGATTCTACAATTTTATGGGTAGAATATGGTTTCAACAGAAAATCATGAAAAATTACAATTTACTTTTAGTTATACTTCAAGTCAACTAGGATGTCCTGTTTAGAAGCTGGGCTCCAAGCCTTTTTAAAGAACAGTTTATCTTTCTTTTAAACAAGTGGAGGTATTGCAGAGCTCACAGATGGCAGGCAGGTTGCCACAGCACAATAAATTAACACGTTTCCTTCTCTCAAGTAACTTTCCTCTTAGAATGAGGGAATGGGAAAAAGGATTAAAGTTATAAAATTAAAAATTGCCACATCTAGACACTTTAAAATCAAGTGACTAGTCAGCATTTAATATTCATTTAAAAGTAGACTACTTTAAAAACCTTGGAGGTAGAATATTTGATCCCTTACATGCTAGTTCCTAAGAATTAATAATTAAGCAATTCAGCATGAAATGGATTATAGGTGGACTACTTTGAGTTTAGCCCAGCCAGGGACTAAGTTTTGAGTCTGGTTTGCTTTTACTCCTTATACCCAGAACTGAACTTAGAGGAGGAGGGTGAGACAGACACCTTGGGAAGTCACTTTGAGTAGGGGCTATAGAGTGTGAGCAGAACACCGTGCCTATCCCTGTGATACTGGCTAGGAACTCCCAAATCATGATCCAACAGCAGACTTGGTAATGTGCCTAATTCCTGGCTTGGAATTCATGACACTATTGAATGGGCAGAAGTCATCACATAAAATGCCACAGGCTATTTGCAGAGCTGTGTAACTGTGAAAAAACAACTGGAATTCTAAAAGCACAGTCTTATAACAACACAGGTAAGTGTAGTCATAAGTTTATTTGTTGCTTTGGTTTTATTTGGTTTCCCATTGCCTGAAGCAAACCAACAAACAAACGCGAAGGAAGGCCTTTTATTTAAAAATAAATCTGTTTCAGCATAGAAGCATCCTTAGAATTTTATGGCACTGATTGATAGGTGTATTTTTGGTGAAAATCATAGGTGTATATTAAAATCAGTAGAAAACAAATAATTGTGGTGACTGGCCAGTATCTTAATTTTCTGAAAAATAGGCTTCTTTAAAAGCCCTAGAGGTAGAGTATGGACCTTCTTGGGTGTCAAAACATGTGTTTCCATCCTGGGATCTTGCACAAGTCCTTGGTGCTGTATCATAGCAGTGGGTTTTTTTTTTGTTTGTTTTTCATAATTGGTGGCTCTGTGGCAGAAGTAGGCAAACCACAACACATTTCACTGTGCTCCTAAGGTCTACACACCTGCCATCCCAGTGCCTTAGAACTTGAAAGATTTCTTTTAGATACCTCCTCAAGCTAAGATCTTTGAATAATATCTTGTCATTGACTTCCTTTTATAACAAACTTAATGGATAAGATGATATATTATTAAGAATTACTTCAGCTATTGACCCGGGGTCTGGACTCAAGAAGCTTTGGGCAAGACTGAGATGTCTTATTATTTAATAGGTGCTTTGGTTTAGGTCATGTAAAGGTTGTCAAGCAAAGCAAGAGTGCTTTGAGTAGGAACTGAGTTGAGATTTTGATATAGATAATTATCTCTCTCCTCCCCTCCCCCACAACAGTTTTCTCTTTTGGAAATAGCTCACATTATTTCAGGCTTTCTAGAAGTGTGAATGGGACTAGTGTCTTTCTCAGGGAAAACTGCCATTTTACTGATGTTTCCCAGCAGGAAACAGTCTGTTGGTGATGGATACACGGCTAAGAATAGAGAACAAGTGAGAAGCTGGGGATATTTGTACAGGCTCTGGGGGCAAATTTTATTTATGGAGACATTTAGCCCATTTGTTTTTGTTTTTGTTTTTTAAATCAAATTGCAAATTGTAATAAATCTAACCCATCTTCTGGGGACTGGAGAACAGTCAGCATCTAGAAACAGTGTTATTCCAAGAATTGTTATTAGCCTGAAACCACAAGATAATGGTTGGCTTTGTGTTTCTTTTCCATCATTTTAGTCACAGTATTATTTCAAGCATCCTTGGAAAAATGTCACATCCATAGTTGGTAGTTTTTAGGGAAGAAATAGTGAAGGTCATTGGTGCTAGAACACAAGACTCCCAATTTCCTGTCAAGGGCTTTTTCCTTTATATCACCGCACCTTCCTGCTTTGTGAGATCCTCGACAAGCCTGCGTTCACGTTTCTAAGAGATCATCACTACAGGTTGTATTAAACTAAGTTCGCCATGGGTTGAACTAAGTAAGAGGAAGGCCATGGTCAGAAATGGTGTTTTTACATCATCAGTGCTCAGTTAATCATGGAAAAATACAGGTGTTTCTGAGGGCTGTTAGAGGTAGCCAGAAATAAGGGTCCATAAAGTCCAAGCTAAGGAAACTAGAAGGAAAGAACAGTTCATGTTTGATGTGAAGACATGGTTGTACCAAGTGTTACCATTTATGGGAATGCATCCAAACGTTAATAAAGTGCTAGATGTCATGGATGTGGAGGGAAAGGTAGAGAATCACTGGGGGTATTAGATGTTCATTGCTGGCGTTTTATCTAGACACCAGATAATATGATGTGATTGTTGCAGATCTCTTTATTAGCTCTCCTCACCTCCACCCCTGGAAGAATTTTTTTTTTTTATGATTACTGAATAGAGATGATCCTTGTCTCTTTCCTTTTTTGTATAGTTCTTATAATTCTATCGTCTTTGACCTCTATAATAATGCCTAGGTGGGAAAGAGTGCCACGTGGTTCTTATGCTTCATATTCCAGCCAATCACTGAATTGTTTGTAGTGATCTCCAATACAGGGCATATACCAGACCGTTAGCTATAAAAACCATTTATTATATCAGAATGGGGGGGTGCTTTCTCCTGGCATTTACATCATATGAAATACATTTCTGCTATTTGTTTGAAAACTGTCCTTTTCATAGTGAGTTAACTATTAACAAGTATCTCATACTACTTTGAAGTACAGTTACTCGGCATAGATATTGTCTTCCCCATTCCCTGTAAATGCCTCAGAAAGAAATTACAAACTTAATAATCTTTGTGACCTGTAGCAGTAATTCTCAGTGCATGTTCTATGGGCTGTATATCAGTATTATTTAGGATCCTTGTTAAAAATGCTGATTACGGGGGCTCTGCCTAACTTATCAGAATATCCAGGAATGGAGACCAAGACTCTTCTATTTTAAATAACCATATCCTATCCTCCCTGTGATCTTTTTGCACATTAAAGTTTGGTCAAACATTTCTGTAGAATCTTGCTAATATGGTCTGTGAACCTGGCAACTAGTTGGAAATGCAGAATCTCAGGCCCCAGTAGATCTACTGAATCTGAGTCTACATTTTAATCAAATCCCACATAATAATATATGCACTAAAGTTGTAGCAAATTGCTTCATAACCCTTTATAAGTAGTAAGCTCGCATTGATTAATCATTACTTGTTGGTTCATGGATTTGCTTCCCAGAGACTCTACTTGTCCAAAACAAAACCTCACAAACTTGGGTCCCTAGAAATTTAGGGAGTATCTGACAAGAATTGTTCTCTTATTACATTATTTTCAGGAAAAATAATAGTGAAAGCTCACAATATTACTAGTTTAAGCACAAGTTCAGTGATTTACTCCTAAATAGATGTAAAAGTACCTCATAAAATATAAGTGCATATCTGTTCCTCACACAAAAGGGTCTAATTCTTCTCAGCCTGTATGAGATTCACTTTGGGTCTGCCTTAAAGGCTTCTGCTCCAAGATCAAGCAAAGATTTCCCAACAGTCTCACTGGCACTTGGCAGTGGGAGCTTTCAAGGGCCACAACCTCATCTCAGTGGGAGTAAGTATAATTGAATGTTGTTTATATGTTATTTTAAAAGTAGAAAACCTACTGTGGATTTAGTAATGTGTTATATCAGTATTTCCAAAATGTGCCTGATTAGGAAAATCATCTGTGTAGCTTATTAAAAATTCCGACTTCTGGGTGGCACCTGTGGCTCAAAGGAGTAGGGCGCTGGCCCCATATGCCAGAGGTGGTGGGTTCAAACCCTGGCCAAAAACTGCAAAAACCACCAAACAAACAAAAAAAATTTTGGGTGGCGCCTATGGCTCAAGGAGTAGGGCCCCAGCCCCATATGCCAGAGGTGGCAGATTGAAACCCAGCCCTGGCTCCCCCCCAAAAAAAAAAAAAAAAAAAATTCAGACTTCCAAATCTTTTTTTTTTTTTTTTTTTTTTTTTTTTAATAGAGACAGAGTCTCACTTTACTGCCCTTGGTAAAGTGTTGTGGCATCACAGCTCACAGCAACCTCCAGCTCCTGGACTTAAGCGATTCTCTTGCCCCAGCCTCCCCAGTAGCTGGGACTACAGGTGCCCGCCACAATGCCGGGCTATTTTTTGTTGCAGTTTGGCCAGGGCCAAGGTTTGAACTTGCCACCCTCGGAATATGGGGTCAGTGCCCTACTTACTGAGCCACAGGTGCCACACCAGACTTCTAAGACTTATCCCTTGCTCAACTGAATCAGAATTTCTGGGAGAGTGTCCTAGCAGTGTGTTCTTTAACTGACACCCTTGATATTCTTGTGACTGGGCCTGTTTACGAAATACTAAATTATGTAGTAATGAGATCTTTCCCCCAGCAGATGAGCTTTCTTATTATATTCTCTGGAGTGTGTATTATCCATTTTGTTTTCTTGCACATGTATTGCCCTGAGACCAGTAAAGAGGCAGCTCAGAATTGCTAGTTTAGTGTTAAAAATCAGAAATATGAATTACTAAGTAATGCATAATATTGTTTGTCCAGGACTAAAAAATACTTGATAAGTTATTTCACGCTGTTTTTTATTCTATTGGAAATGTCATTAAAATGGCTTGGTGCCTGTGGCTAAGGTGCCAGCCACATACACCTGAGCTGATGGGTTCAAATGCAGACCAGGCCTGCCAAACAACAATGGCGGCTACAACCAAAAATAGCCAGGCGTTGTGGCAGGTGCCTGTAGTCCCAGCTACTTGGAAGGCGGAGGCAGGAGAATCGCTTGAGCCCAGGAGTTGGAGGTTGCTGTGAGCTTTGATGCCACGGACAGCTTGAGGTTCTGTCTCCAAATAAAAAAAAAAAGACAGATTGTATTAAAGATGGCGGCTGAGTAACAGCTTCCCTGCAACTGGGCAAGGTGAGTCTGGGGAGACAAGACTCCAGACATCTCTCGCTGGTGGGATCTGCCTATGATCATCCCTTTAAGGATACAGAGAGCCAGCAAGGGACTTCTGGACCCCAGGAGGAGGACAAAAACAGTGGAAAACGGGCAAGTGGCTGTGGTGTTCGATCAAACTAATCACGCCGGCAACCGTGAGTACAAGTAGCAGTGAGACTGCAACCTGGAAGGGCCTTACCTGTGAACTTTTTTGGCGTTCTTGGACTTGGCCAGGGGTGGCGAACAAGTTCTACACAAAGAGCCAAAATTTTAAACTGTGAGAGTCAGAGAGCCACACCACGCAGTGACCTGCCAAAACAGACAAACACTCACACAAAAGCATATAATTTTAACAATAATATATTAAACATATAATATAACATGCTCAGTCAGGTGTTTTT
>CAUYPK010068885.1:0-19424 GCA_963574355.1 Loris lydekkerianus
ATCTTTCTTTAAGGCTGTATAATATTCCATGGTATACGTGTACCACAATTTGCTAGTCTATTCGTGGGTCGATGGGCACTTGGGCTTCTTCCATGACTTAGCAATTATGAATTGGGCTGCAATAAGCATTCTGGTACAGATGTCTTTGTTATATTGTGACTTTTGGTCTTCTGGGTATACACCTAGTAAAGGAATTATAGGATCCAATGGCAGGTCTATTTTTAGATCTCTAAGTATTCTCCAAACATCCTTCCAAAAGGAATCTTTACAAGTGATTTATCTGTTTAGAAATGTTAAGATGCAAGTAGCAGAAACTCAATATAAAATGGCTCAAGAAATAAAAGGTATGGTTCATTGGGCAACTTAAAGACATTGTTAATAATCAAAGTTGTCTCTATATTTCTATTGCCATTTACTTCTCAACATTGCAAAATGACTGAAGTAGCTCAGGGTGTCTTTGCAAAAATATAAAAAGGAAGAAAATTGAGCTATCATTTTATTGTATCTTTTTTTTTCTTTTCTTTTTTTTTTTTTTTTTGAGACAGAGTCTCACTATGTCACCCTAAGTAGTTTGCCATTTGTGTCACAGCTCACAGCAACCTCTAACTCTTCAGCGTAAGCAAGTCTCTTGCCTCAGCCTCCCACGTAGCTGGAATTACAGGCACCTGCCATAACGCCCAGATATTTTTGTTGTTGTTGCAGTTTTCATTGTTGTTTTAGCTGGACTGGTCCTGGTTTCAACGCCAGCCTTGGTGTATGTGGCCGGCACCCTACTTACCAAGCTACAGGCACCACCTATCTTTTCTTATTTTGACTGTGGTAAAAATGTACATAGCATGAGATCTACCCTTAACACAATTCTAAGTGTTCAGTTTAGTACTGTGAACTATACACTCAGTTTTGTACAGATCTCCACAATATTTTTATTTTGCATAACTGAATGAAACTTTATACCCATTGAACAGAAATGGCCATTTTCATCTTTCCCTGGCCCCTGACAACCACTATCCTACTTTTTGCTTCAATAAGTTTGACTCTTTTAGGTATCTTATATTGGTAGAATGGTTCTTCTAAGTTTCAACATTGGATAGGATTTTCTTCATTCATGACTGAATAATATTCTATTGTGTGTATGGTTATATTTCTACTTTCCTCATTCATTCTTAAACATTTAGTTTGTTTTCATCCTTCCCTGTTGTTAATAATACTGCAACACACATTGAAAGTGCAAAACCTCTTTAAAATCCTGATTTAAATTTATCTGAATAAATATCAAAAAGGGAGATTAGCAGATTATATTGGAAGTTTTATTTTTGAAATTTTTAGTAACTTCCATACTATAAATGTATTTTCTATAACAGCTGCACCATTCTCATGCCCACCAATGGTACATAATTGCTTCAATTGCTTCACATCCTTACCAACACATGTTTTGGTTTTTCTTTTTGACAATGGCCATCATAGGAAGTATGAGGTAGTATCTCAGTGTGGATTTAAATTGTATTTGCCTACAATTACTTATGTTGAACATCTTTTTATGTAAGTATTGGCCATTTGCATGTCTTCCATGGAGAAATGTCTATTTAAGACCTTTAATCATTTTGTATTCATATTATTTGGTTTCCTTGCTATTCAGTTGTTTGAGTTCTTAATACACTTTGGTTATTAACCTCTTATTATAAATGTGGTTTGCAAATATTTTATCTCATCCTGTGTGCTACCTTTTCATTTCATTGATTATTTCCTTTGCTGTGCAGAATATTTTTACTTTGATGAAGTCCCACTTGTCTATTTTTGCTTTTAATGTCTATGATTTTAGTGTCATTTAAGAAATCATTTTAAAGATCAATGTCATTAATCTTTTTTCAAATATTTTCTTCTAGGATTTTTACAGTTTAAAGTCTTATGTTTAAGTCTTTGATCAATTTAGAATTGAATTTTGTGTATGGTATAAGAATCCAATTTCCTTCTTCTGCATGTAGATACCCCATTTTCCCAATACCATATGTTGAAGAAACTATTCTCTCTCTCATTAAATATTTATGGTACCCCTATGGAAGATCAGTTGATCACATATTCATGAGTTTATTTCTGGTCTCTCTATGCTGTTCCATTGGTCTGTTTTGGCTATTTAAGATCCCTTGTGACTCCATATGAATTTTAAGATTTTTATTTTATTTCTTTAAAAAGTACCATTATAATTTTGATAAAGATTGCCTTCATTCTGTACACTTTGAGTACTATGTACACTTTAGCAATATTGTCTTTTAATCCATGAAAATGAGGTATTTTTCATTTATTTTTGTCTTTTTAAAATTTAGTATGCAACTTATAGTTTTCAGTGTACAAGTATTTTATTTTCTTAATTAAATTTATTTCTAAGTATCTTATTCTTTTGGTGCTATTCTAAATGCGATTATTTTTTTCATCTCTCTTTTAGATTGCTTATTGTTAATTTTTATTATTATTAATTATTAATACAACTTATTTTTGTGATATGTATTAATTTTGTATTTGGAAACTTTAACTTCTTTGTTAGAGCTTACTTTTTGTGGAAACTTTAAGGTTTCTACATATAAGATCATGTCATATGCCAAGAGAGATAAATTTACTTCTTTTTTTCCAAGTTGGATGCTTTTTTGGTTTCTTTTATTTGGTTTTAGGCAAATTTCTTTGGCTGGGAAATCTAGTATAATGTCAAATAGAAGTGAAAAAAGTGGGCATCATTGTTTGACTCTAAGAGGAAAACAGTTCCTTCTAATCTAAGACAAACTCTTTCATTATTTTCATCATGAAGTGTGATGTTAGTTATCAGCTTTTCATATATGGTTTTTTGTTTTGTTGTGGTCATTTCCTTCTATTCGTTGAATACTTTTATCATGAAAAGGTGTTGAATTTTATCAAGTATTTTCTCTGAATCTATTGAAATTACTATGTAGTTTTTAGGCTTCCTTCTGTTAATGTGGTGTGTCACATTGATTGAATTGACTATGCTGAAATGTTCTTGCAATACAGTTAAATTGCACTTGGTCATGGTGGATGATTCTTTTAATGTGCCATAGAATTTAGTTTGCTAGCATTTTTTGTGAGAATTTTTATATCTATATTCATCAGGGATATTGGCCTGTAGTATTCTTTTCTTTTAGTATCTTTTAGTATCTAGCATCAGGGTAATGCTAGCCTCATTAAATTAAGTTACAAAGTATTTCCTTTCCTTTAATTTTTTGGAAAAGTTAGAGAATTATTGCTATTAATCCTCCATTAAATGCTTGATAAAATTCATAAGTGAACCATCTCATCCTAGGCATTCTGTTGTTAGGAGGTTTTTGATTATTGACTCAATCTCCTTTGTGGTTGTAGGTCTGTACACACACATTATATTTCTTCAGTATTTAGACTGGGTTTGTATTAAGGGGGGGAGGATATATCCATTTCTTCTCAGTTATTTAATTGGGGGGTGGATATAATTGCTCATAGTAAAACTGTTCATAGTATAATTATTTGTCTTTCTGTAGTATCAGCTGTAAGGGTTCCTCTTCCATTTCTAGTATTATTTATTTGAGTCTTTTCTCCGTCTCTGTCAGTGTATCTAACATTTGACAATTTTAATCTTTTCAAAAAATTAATTTAGTTTCAATTTCTTCTATTGTTTTTCTATTCTGTATTTTATTTATTTCTGCTGTTGTTTTTATTATTTCTTTCTTTATGCTAATTTTGGACTTAGTTTGTTCTTTTCCTAGTTCCTTGAGGTGTAGAATTAGATCATTTATTTGAGATATTTCTTTTTTGTTTCGAATTTATATGAGCGTACATATGATTAGGATACGTAGTTTGCTTTTGTAAGGTTAGTCTTAATTGTAGTTGTGTCTTCCACCCAGGAAGTGTGCAATATATCCCTGCAATGTACTCATTGGATGGGAATTTATCTAACCCCTTTCACTTCTCCCCACTTACTTGAACTTAATTGAACTTTTCTTTTATGTGAGCATTTTGTTGTTAATCTACTAGTTCCAATTTAGTAAAGAGTACACTAGATGCTTATTTTTCTAGTCTGTGATACTTTACTTAGGAAGATTTTCTCCAAATATATCCAAGTTGTTACCAAAGATAAAATCTCCATCTTTTTAAGGATAAATAGCATTCTATGGTATACACATACCACACTTTGTAAATCCATTCATTTGTTGAAGGACATGTGAGTTGTTTCCACATCTTTGCAATTGTGACTTGTATTGCTATAAACATTTAAGTGCAAATGTCCTTATGGTAAAATGTCTTTTTTGTTTTTTTCTTTTGGCTAGATAGCTACTAACAGAATTGCAGGATTACAGGGTAGTTCTAGGTGGCACCTGTAGCTCAGAGGGGGCACCAGCCACATACACTGAGGATCGAGAGTTTGGACCCAGCCTGGGCCTTCTAAACAGCAATGACAATTGCAACAAAAAAATAACTGGGTCTTGTGGCTGGTGCCTGTAATCCCAGCTACTCAGCAGGCTGAGGCAAGAGAAACACTTAAGCCCAAGAGTTTGAAGTTGCTGTGAACTGTGAAGCCACAGCACTCTACCGAGAGCAACATAGTGAGATTCTGTCTAAAAAAAAAAAAAAAGAAAAAAAGGATAGGTCTACATTTAGTACTTTGACAAATCTCCATATTTCTTTTCATAGAGGATGTACTAATTTGCAGTCCCACCAACAGTTATAAGTGTTCCTTTCTCCCTGCACCCATGCCAGCATATTTTGTTTGGGGACCTTATGATGAGAGCCGTTCTTACTGGGTTTAGGTGATATTTCAGGGTGATTTTAATGTGCATTTCTCTGATAATTAAGGATAATGAGCATTTTTTCATGTGTTTGTTAGTTATTCATCAGTCCTCATATAAAACGTTTCTGTTCATGTCTCTTGCCTAGATTTTAACGGAGTTGTTTGATCTTTTCTTATTGACTTGCTTAAGTTCTAAAGTTCTTAAGTAGATTCTGGTTATTAACCCTTTGTCAGATGCATACAAATCTCTTCTCCCATCCTGTGGGTTGTCTCTTCACTCTGTTGATTGCCTTCTTAGCTGTGCAAAAGTTTTATAACTTTATCAGATTAAATTTATTTATTTATTGTTGTTGCTATGATTGCCAGTGGGGTCTTAATAAATTCTTTCCCTAAGCTGAGATCTTTCTTCCTTCCTTCCTTCCTTCCTTCCTTCCTTCCTTCCTTCCTTCCTTTCTTTCTTTCTTTCTTTCTTAAACATAGGTATTTATTAGTATAAACATCCTTCTTAGTACTATTTTTGGTACATTAACAGTAAGTTTTTTATTTTGTATTTTCTTTTTCATTTGTCTCAAGACAAATGAAAGACTTAAGAAATATTCTAATCTTCCTTTTGCTTTTTTTTTCTTTGACCTATTTGTTATTCAAGAGGTATTATTATTATTAATTCTACATGTTAGTGAATTTTTGAGTTTTTTTACTTCTAGCTTCATTCCTCCGTGTTATAAAAAGATATTTGATATGATTTAAATTTTCTTAAATTTGTTTTATGGTCTAACATGTGACCTATACTGGAAAATTTCCTATAGACACTTGAGAAGAATGAGTATTCTGCTGTTGCTGGGTAGAATGTTCTGTTTATGTCTGTTAGTTCCATTTGGTTTATGGTTTTATGCAAATCTTCTGCTTCCTTATTGATCTTCTGTATGTATGTGCTATTCATTACTGAACGTGGGGTATTCAAATATCCTATATTATCGCGTTGCTATTTCTCTCTTCAGTTCTGTCAATGTTCACTTTATATACCTAATTTTTCTCATGTTGGGTGCATAAATAACTATAATTATTATGTTTTCCTGATAAATTTATTTTATTATTATATAATGTCCTTCTCTGCCTCTTGTGACAGTTTTTGACTTAAGGTCTGTTTTGTCTGTATCACTACCCCTACTTTCTTTTGGTTACTATTTGAATTGAATATCTTTGTTCCATAGTTTCACCTTCAGCCCAATTGGTATGTTCCTTAATATAAAGTGGGTCTTGTATAGATAGCATATAGGTGCATCATTTGTTTTTTTGTTTCTATGTTTGTTTGTATCAAGTCAGCCACTCTATGCCATTTCATTAAGCTGTTTAGTCCATTTGCATTTAAGGTAATTATTAATAAGGACTTAGTATTTAATTTTGTCAGTTGTTGTCTGCATATCTTTTAGTTTGTAGTCCCTCTCTTGCTATCCTCCTCTGATGTTGTTGTTCCTTTTCATTGTGAATTGATTTCTTTCTTATTTTTATTTTTATATCATCTCTATTCTATGAGGATTTACATAAAATACAGATTATTTTTCCACTCTTCAACATTCTTTTTCTTTTTCTTTTTTGGTTCCTCTGATAGGATCATGTCAAATGGTCTGTCTCTGAGTTCACTGATTGTTTCTTCTACTTCATCAAAGTCTGCTGTTGAATCCCTCTAAATATTTATTGTTTTAGTTATTGCATGCTTCAATTACAAAATTTCTATCTGGTCCATTTTTATATTTTCTGTCTCTTTGTTATCTGACTTACATTACAAAGAGTGGTGTTCTCATTTTCTATCTAATTTTGCTTATACATTATTTTGCATCAGCTAGAGATTCTGGGGGCCTCTCAATTTTTTTCTATAAATATGTTTTCTCTTGACTTGTGTATATAGTTTCCTAATTAGAAGAATTTGCCAGTTTCTTTCTTTCTTTCTTTTTTTTTTTTTTTTTAAACAGAGTCTCACTTTGTTGCCCCCAGTAAAGTGCTGTGGCATCATAGCTCATGGCATCCTCAAACTCTTGGGCTCAGGTGATTCTCTTGCCTCAGCCTCATGAGTAGCTGGGACTGCAGGCTCCTGCCACAAAGCCTGGCTATTTCTGGAGACAGGGTCTCAATCTGGCTCAGGCTGGTCTCGAACTTATGAGCTCAGGCAATTCTGCTGCCTCAGCCTCCCAGAGTGCTAGGATCATAGGTATGAGCCACCACTCCTAGCCTTGCCAGTTTCCTTTCTTCAAGAGCTTATAATCTCTTGGTCTCTTTCATGTCTCTGTACTAAATCACAGGCCTTCTGGAGTGCACCATGATGCATAATTCTTTTCTTTTCCTGTGTCTTCAAGGCATCTAAAGTTCGCCAGGTCCCATCTATGTTCCAAGAAAGAGAGATGGAGACACAAAAATCAGTTCCTTTGACAGATCTTCAAAAATCTAGAATGTTGAACATAGACTCTTTTCGATTTTTTTCACCTGAGGGAGTACTCACCAAGCTGTTATCAGCCTCTGTCTGCTCTGTCACAGACCTCCTGGAGAGGCAGCACACTCTACAACTCTTTTTTGTTCTTAGTGTCCCTCAGATATGCTGGGTCTCGTCAGCGCTTAAATACAGATAAGATAGATAACAGCCACTTAGATTTTCCTATAGAAAGTCAGAACATGGTACATAAAGTGGAGTCCTCTCTCCCTCTGCAGGGACAATATAGAAGCTATTTTTTTTTTTTTTTTTTTTTTTTCTGATTGTATAGTGCTAGGCTAGGGGGATAACTATGGCAAAAAAAAAAAAAAAAAAAATGCCATCAATTTTCCTGCCATCTTTGATGCAGCAGATTTTATGCTTATCTGGGCTAGAGAAGCCTATTAACTGGTTTCTTGATTTCTCAAGGGATTTGGTCCATGTTTTGTTGTTATGTTGGTGCTCCCATGGGAGAAAGAAGAATATAGGCCTTCCTATTCTATCCTCTTGCTGATGTCACCCTCCTATTGTGTCTCTTTTTAAAATCTAAAGAACACTTTCTACAAACCTCTATGCAAACTTCCTCTTAAATATTACTGAACAAAATGAGGTCCATTCTCTCTGTCATAAGCCAATCAGTGGCAGTGGTTTTCCTGATTTACATGAGGAACTGTTAATAGTACAGGTTAATATTTGTTTTGAAAGTATTACAAGAATATTTATTTCTGTGTACAATAAGAAAAATAGAAGTTTTGAGAATTGATAGGAAGGAAAAATATGTAGAATATTAATGCTGTTAACACTTTTAGGTAGACTATGTTCTTTTGAATTCCTATATATGTGAACAATCTAAATCAGCAAAAATTGACATGTCAGCACCAAGTGGTGGCCCAATCTTTGATGCTGTGAAAGGAATAACTGTGCAACTGGAATTATCTTCTTATCAGACTACTATCCTAGGACAGGGGCCTAAGCTTTGGGACATGTCTCTAGGCAGGAGTCTCTGAATATCTCAGAGTATCTAGTTGATCTATGAAAGGGATGCTGGGTCAAGATACTCAGCATGGGAGAAATGGGGACTAGGACCCACACAGTTTCTTGCCCTAACTTGTGCTGCCTCATTTGGATGGCACAACCCTGGCTCATTCTGGTAATCAAAGAAGGATTTTGACATTTTTAAGGATGATACTCCAAAGCTCAGGGCCCCCTAAAATGCAGAGTGCAAGGCATAAACCCTCACTTAACTTGGGGATAAAAGTAGTAATAAGGATCTGAATTGCTTTTGACAATCAGAGAAAATAGGAATTTGAGAGGAAAAAGAAGGGTAGGAGGAGTAGGTTGCCAAAGCGTTAACTTGCAAGACTTTATATGACAGTGAGGGTAACAGGTTTCATCTTGAACATAAACTAAAACCTTTTGATTAAGGCTGCCTGGAACTCAATAGAGAATTCTTAAGCCAAATCTAGATGCCATGGTTCAAGTCTATGATTATACAAGGACTCTGCCCTACGTATGAGATGGGGGATGAGGACGTTAAATGTTTGCCATTCTGGCTGGAAAGGGTTGTCTTAACCCCTTACACCTTGGGTTTGTGTAAGGCTTTCATATCACATTAGAATTCATTAATCTGTGCTGATGTTTTCAAAAGAATGTTTAGTTTATTCTAGAGCTTTCATAATGGGGAAAAATGCTTACAATTCTACTAGTAGTTGAATTATAAAGTACAAGAATGTGTATGTTCGTGTGTTAGGGTGAAAGTGTGTGTATGTGTGTGTTGTATATGCACTGGGAAGGTGTGAAGCTCAGAGACTGGGGAATGTGACTGGACTAAAAGTGAAAGGCTGATGTGACAACTCATCTGCTTTTGTTCCCTTGCCCACCCAGCCCCCACTGCTGAATCTGGTGAAGGTGCTAATATGCTATGACACTTTCAAAGCCAAAGGCCTGAGCTGACTGCCTAATCAGCTGTCATCCCCTGGAGTTGGCTGGGAAGTGTTTGCCAGGAAAACCTTCAAGGAGGTTGTCTCTGGGCTGGGCCTGACAGTAAAAGGTACTTCTCTTTATTGAAAATATCTGAAACTCTTTCCCCAGGGAAGCCCAGCAAAGCAGAAGCTTATCAGGTGTACAAAGCATATTTTCTTAGTTAATTTCTAGCTCTAGGCATAGGTGGAAATAGGATGTGAGCTGAAAGGACAATTCAGCCAGCTGCAGGCTTCCATTTATAGCATCTATTAATTGTAGAGATAAAGCACTCACTTAGGAAATGGTCTAACATGTAAAATATTCGTAAGCCTAAAAAGGTATCTTATATAACAAAAATGACTTTGGGTCTCAGAGCTGATACGCAACCTTATGCTCCATTTAAGTCCTCTAAAGTAAGTAAAACTCTCATCTACTCAGTTCATACTGAAATTTTTTTCTGGTCCTTTTCCCAGAAAGTCAAGTATATTTTCAATAAATTGCATGTTTCAATGATTCTCTTAAAATTGCTATTACTATTACTAATCTTAAGATTACTATTCTAGCATAGAGTGTGAAGTATTGATCAAATTCACCATGGCTTGTTAATCAACACATAACTATCAATTAAGACTCCAAAATGGTCCAGGCACGTGAGCCTCCAACTCTTTCCTGTAAGGCTGGTCCTCAGGGCTGATACTTCTACAGCAGCACTGGAGACTGGAATGGGACAGAGGACCATTGGGCTAATGGCTTGTCCCCTCAGTGAAGGAACAGTTACATAAATTAAGAAGCCATCAGTGAATGGAGTAAAGCTGAGGGGGGGGGCGGAAGAGGACAAGGACCCCAATTCCCAAGGTAGAAGCTGAAGACACCACTTTTAAAAATCGAGAACTCTGGGGCAGCACCTGTGGCTCAGTGAGTAGGGTGCCGGCCCCATATACTGAGGATGGTGGGTTCCATCCTGGCCCCAGCCAAACTGCAACAAAAAAATAGCCTAGCATTGTGGCGGGTGCCTGTACACCCAGCTACTCTGGAGGCTGAAGCAAGAGAATCACCTAAGCCCAAGAGCTGGAGTTTACTGTGATCTGTGATGCCATAGCACTCTACCGAGGGTGACAAAATGAGACTCTGTCTCTTAAAAAACAATTAATATTAAAAAAAGAAGAAGAATCAAGAAGTTTAAAATCCAGTTTAAGTGGGCTACCACTTTTTTTTTTAATTCAGAGAACTTTTTATTAAATATGTAAAAAATAGTTCTCATTATACAAGCTTAAAATCAGATAAATTTATGTGGGCATATAAAGTGATATATTTATAAACTGTATCCACTCCAAAACTCACTGCAGACACAATCCCTATATTACATTCAACATCTGTATGTTTACATGACACTTACTGCAAAATAAAGAGAAAATATACTCCCATTATTTCAGTGCAGAACACATGTGATATAGTTTCAAAACCAAGGCAATTTTTTTGTATTCAAAAAACCAGAAGCTTTCTAAATACCAATTCACTATTTTGTGCAAAAATACAGTTAAGACTAATTGTAATTGTTACATTCAGGTTTAATCAGTAAAACATGTTTGTTTGTTTGTTTTTAATTAAATCATGGCTGTGTACATTAATGTGATCATGGGGCACCATACTCTGGTTTTATAGATCGTTTGACACATACTCATCACACTGGTTAACATAGACTTCCTGGCATTGTCTTAGTTATTGTGTTAAGATTTATACTCTATATTACTAAGTTTCACATGTACCCTTGTAAGATGCACCACAGGTGTAATCCCACCAATCACCCACCCTCAGCCCATCTTCCCCCCTCCCCTCCCTTCCCTCTCCCCTTTCCCCATATTCTTAGGTTATAACTGGGTTATAGCTTTCATGTGAAAGCCATAAATTAGTTTCATGGCAGGGATGAGTATATTGGATACTTTTTCTTCCATTCTTGAGATATTTTACTAAGAAGAATATGTTCCAGCTCCATCCATGTAAACATGAAAGAGGTAAAGTCTTTATCTTTCTTTAAGGCTACATAATATTCCATGGTGTACATATACCACAATTTATTAATTCATTCATGGATTGATGGGCACTTGGGATTTTCCATGACTTAGCAATTATGAATTGGGCTGCAATAAACATTCTGGTACAAATATCTTTGTTATGATATGATTTTTGGTCTTCTGAGTATATACCTAGTAGAGGAATTATAGGATTTAATGGTAGATCTATTTTTAGATCTCTAAGTATTCTCCAAACATCTTTCCAAAAGGAATGTATTAATTTGCATTCCCACCAGCAGTGTAGAAGTGTTCCTTTTCTCCACAACCATGACAACATCTCTGGTCTTGGGATTTTGTGATATGGGCTAATCTTACTGGAGTCAGATGATATCTCAAAGTAGTTTTGATTTGCATTTCTCTGATAATTAAGGATGATGAGCATTTTTTCATTTGTCTATAGGCCATGCGCCTGTCTTCTTCAGAGAAGTTTCTCTTCAAGTCCCTTGCCCACCCTAAGATGGGATCACTTGCTCTTTTCTTGCTTATACGTTTGAGTTCTCTGTGGATTCTGCTTATTAAACCTTTGTCAGAGAAATAACCTGCAAATATCTTCTAACATTCTGAGGGCTGTTTGTTTGCTTTACTTACTGTGTTCTTGGCTGTGCAGAAGCTTTTTAGTTTGATCAGGTCCCAGTAGTGTATTTTTGAAGCTGCTTCAATTGCCCGAGGGGTCCTCCTCATAAAATACTTGCCCAGACCAATTTCTTCAAGGGTTTTCCCTGCACTCTCTTCTAGTATTTTTATAATTTCATGTCTTAAGTTTAAATCTTTAATCCAGTGAGAGTCTATCTTAGTAAATGGTGAAAGGTGTGGGTCCAGTTTCAGTCTTCTGCAGGTTGCCAGCCAGTTCACCCAGCACCATTTGTTAAATAGGGAATCTTTTCCCCACTGAATGTTTTTAATTGGCTTGTCAAAGATCAAATAACAGTAAGTAGTTTGATCCATCTCTTGGTTCTCTATTCTTTTCCAGACATCTACGTCTCTGTTTTTGTGCCAGTACCATGCTGTTTTGATCACTATTGATTTATAGTAGTCTGAGGTCTGGTAGCGTGATTCCTCCTGCTTTGTTTTTATTTCTGAATAATGTCTTGGCTATTCGAGTCTTTTTCTGATTCCATATAAAACGAAGTATTATTTTTTCAAGATCTTTAAAATATGACAGTGAAGCTTTAATAGGGATTTCATTAAAATTGTATATTGCTTTGGGTAGTATGGGCATTTTAACGATGTTGATTCTTCCCAGCCATGAGCATGGTATGTTTTCCCATTAGTTAACATTTTCAGCTATTTCTTTTCTTAGAGTTTCATAGTTCTCTTTATAGAGATCTTTCACATCCTTTGTTAGATAAACTCCCAAATATTTCATCTTCTTTGGCACTACTGTGAAAGGAATCGAGTCCTTAACTGTTTTTCCAGCTTGACTGTTGTTGGTATATATAAAGGCTACCGATTTATGAATGTTGATTTTGTAACCTGAGATGCTGCTCTATTCCTTGATCACTTCTAAGAGTTTTATAGTAGAATCCCTGGTATTTTTCAGATATACAATCATATCATCTGCGAAGGGCGAAAGTTTGATCTCTTCTGACCCTATATGGATACCCTTGATTGCCTTTTCTTCCCTAATTTAATGGCTAAAACTTCCATTACAATGTGAAAGAGCAGTGGAGACAATGGGCAGCCTTGTCTGGTTCCTGATCTGAGTGAAGATGATTTCAATTTAACTCCATTCAATATGATATTGGCTGTGGGTTTGCTGTAGATGGCCTCTATCAGTTTAAGCAATGTCCCTTCTATACCAATTTTCTTAAGTTTTCTGATCATGAGGGGATGCTGGATATTATCAAAAGATTTTTCTGCATCAATTGGGAGAATCATATGGTCTTTGTTTTTTAATTTGTTTATGTGCTGAATTATACTTATAGATTTACGTATATTGAACCAGCCTTGAGACCCTATGATAAAACTGACTTGGTCATGATGTATAACTTGTTTGATGTGTTGCTGGATTCTGTTTGTTAGGATCTTGTTGAATATTTTTGCATCTATATTCATTATTGATATTGGTCTATAATTTTCTTTTCTTGTTGGGTCTTTTCCTGGTTTGGGGATCAGGGTGATGCTTGCTGCATAGAACATGTTGGGTAGTCTTCCTTTTTTTCTACATTTTGGAACAGGTTGAGTAATATAGGTACTAGTTCCTCTTTAAAGGTTTGGTAGAATTCTGACATGAAGCAATCTGTTCTGGGCTTTTCTTTTTAGGAAGATTTTGTATGGTTGATACTATCTCAGAACTTGATTTTGGCCTGTTCAACATTTCCACTTGATTATGGCTAAGTCTTCGAAGATGACATGCTTCCAAGTATTGGTCAATTTCCTTCAGATTTTCATATTTCTGAGAATAAAGTTTCTTGTAATGTTCATTAAGGATTTTTGGAATTTCTGAGGAGTCTGTTATTTCGTCTTTGTCACTTCTGATTGATAAAATTAGAGATTTTACTTTTTTCTCCTGGGTAGGTTAGCCAAAGGTTTATCTATTTTATTTCTTTTCAAAAAACCAACTTTTGGATTTATGATCTATTGTATAATTCTTTTGTTTTCAATTTCATTTAATTTTGCTCTGATTTTGGTTATTTCTTTTCTTCTACTGGGTTTGGGGTCGGAATGTTCTTCCTTTTCCAGTTGCTTGAGATGTCCCATTAAGTTGTTAACCTCCTCTCTTTCCATTCTCTGGAGGAAGGCTGCAAAGCTATAAATTTCCTTCTTAGGACTGTTGTTTATGAATGGGATCTTCAGTTACATCTGTCATATCTTTCCTGGGGAGGGGGGGGTTTGATCTATTCTGGTTATTCATGTTACCAGAGTTTTTCCACTGATTCTGCCCCATGATTGTTTTACACCATTTGACTTTTCCTCTGGAGCTGTGTTGACGATTAATAGAGTGCTACGGCTTGAGAAACCGGGAGGACCTGTTTGGTGTGGTGGGGCTGTTTCTGTCTAAGCTGGTCTCTGTTCGACCCTAGTGAAACAGTTACTCTGGGTTGAAGTCTCAGCTGTGGAGGAATACCAGCAATTAAGTCACCCAACCCCCCACAGGCAACAATTGGAAAAGGAAAATCAAACCTTCCTACAACCATACACACAGGGCACCACTTGGATAGTCCTCGGGCGATTGGCTCAGTTCAAAATGTCCAAATCAATTGTCTCAGTCAGCACCTGTCTCAGGTGGGAGAGTTTAAAAGGTCTCTAGCAACTGGATCGCAGGGGTGTGCTGACAACTCAAATATGACTTGTTCCAGTGCTCCGTGATGTCTGGAGGGCCCACCCAGCAAATAGATTAGTCTGGAGAAGTTGATATGTCCTTCCCCATCTTGCACCTCTGTCACACCCAGTCACTGATAGCCCCGCAGGGCTGTGACTCAATAGTCTCCAATGAGCAGATACTCCAGAGGTATGCACCTGTCTGAATCACAAGGAAATATAGATGTACTCAGCCAGGCTGCTGCTCTCTGCCTCTATCCAGCAGGGGGAGGTGAGGCTTGACAACCTTGGGTGCTTGATGGAGGCTGGGGAATGTTCACTCAGTTCCAGCCCTTCCCCTGATTGATGTTACTGAAGAACAGGACAACTCTGTGGGAATTTGTTTCTGTCCCTGCTGAATTCCCTTGCAGAAGAGAAGCTGTTTTGAGTCCCCAGAACCTGTGCCTCAGGCCCTGTCTTTGCTCCTGCAAGTTTGTATTCGCAGCCCAGTTAGCTGTCAGTTCTAGCCTCCTGCCTTCCTTTGTCTATAGGCTGACAATCCCCTGAGGGCCGGGTGCATCTTAGGCTCAGTAAAGCGGGTCCTCTGGGTTAGCCCCGCCCTGGGAATTTCCTGGGTTTGCGCCTGCGTTCTCTAGTCCCCGCACTCCACCCAGGCCAGTACCGCCTCAGGCAAACCCTTTACTCATGGGGCCTGCATTTCAGTCCCAGATCTGTTCCGCGATGGTTGCCATCTGAGAAGATGCCCGGCCTGCTCTGGTTGCCCAGGGAGATAGGGGGTGTGGCTTCTGAATATCCGGGGGTGAGCCCTATAGTTCCCAAAAATGGCTACTGCTCTGCGCCTCAGGGTACCGCTGCTCCAGTGTGGTTCCCTCTCAGCTGACCATCCTCTCCTCACTCCCATGCCACAGAATTAGCACTGACCAGCTGCAATCCAGGCCCTGTCCATACCCCTCGAGAAATCACCTAAGAATCTAAACTCCTGGGGGACAGACCTCAGAGTGAGAGTGGAGGGGAGTGCTGGGAGCTCGTAATTGCAGGTTGAGAATGTACACAGTTTTATACAGTTTTATGCCTGACAGGAGAACGTCGTGGCTCCATAGTAGGGAAGGTAGGTCCAGTTTTTAGAGGGTCTCTCCCGTGGAGTGTAGTGTGAGGACCTTAGAACTTTACTCGTTTGTTTGTGGGGCACTCCGAGCCATTTTATGGGGGAGGGGACTCCCATCCTCTTGGTGATAAATTTTGTACCTTTTGTTTATATCCTTGGGGTCACAGCTTGCCTCAGCAGGGTTGATGTGCGTCCTTCAACCTTCTCTCTTGGTGCAGCTCTAATCCACCAGGTTACTTGTAAATTTCTGTCCTTTAACTCTCCTTCTGGATGGAAGCCTCTGTGGAAAGCTGGCTTCTGTCAGCCATCTTGTCTCATGATGGAACATTTAAATGTCAATGAAGAAATACATGAGGAAATCAACGGTTTTCAAAATTGTTTTTCCAGAAAAGCAAATGGAAAGTACACAGGGAGGAAGATGAACTGAGATGAAGCCTTTGTCATATGATAGTGACTGGCCACCACCACCGCTGCCGCCACTGCTCCTGCCATGGAGTCATTGGGGCTGCAGCCCAGAGACTCACAAGTGAGTAGGAAAACAGAAAGTGCGGGAAGAGTGCCTGGGGGGTGGCTGGAGATGGGGAGCCTGGGCTGCCATTTGATATTATGTAATAAGTTTGGTCTCTCCCAGCCCTTGGCATAACCCACAAATCTCCAGTAAAAATCTACTCATGCCTTGTTTGAAAAGACTTACAGGTGGGGATTACCATGTTAAGGGAATGTTAACCCCACTGAGGACACTCTAAGAGTGTATAAGCAAGATGCAAAGTATTACTAGAACATGAGTGTTCCATAAAAGTTAAGCATCTGTTCTATAGGAGGTTAAAGAAAATAGAAGTCTTGGGAAATTCACAGAAATCTTGGAGAGGTGACTGTATTTTTCTCAACAATCAGGTATGTGTTCAAGCCATTCTTAACCAGAGGCAGCATTCTGCGTGGACCATTGACAGTGAGAGAGTGATCTAAGAAATGGGTTCTTAAATAGTAAAAAAAAAAAAAAAAAAAAAAAATCACACCAGGCTGTCTTGAAGCTTCAGAGAACAATGTGATATGTGTATACAACAGTAGTTTTGGGTATCAGAGTGGTAGAGCACTAGTGTGTAGAAAGAAAGAGGCAAAGGATAGGTGGCACGCCCCCGAAATCCTCCTTTATCATGATGGAGTGCAAAGGAAGACAGAATTCTTAAAAACAGAAAACAAAAAGTACAAGATTGTGTCAATAGTTCAAGAAATCACCTTGAAGCAGATTTTTTAATTTGAGAAGAATTGCTTGTATGTTGCCCAACAAGATTGGCTGGAAGAAGAGCAACTTAGCTTCCGAAGGGCTGCTTGGTTGCATGTAAACAGGTCTTGGGCAAGGGGAACCAGAGGACAGTACATAGTCACTCAGGTGTCCTGGTCATAGCTCAGATGATACAAGCTATTAATATGAAAAATAAAGACAGGAAGCTATTTGCAGCCTGAGCTCTTAGAGAGGTTTACCTGTCAGGGTCTCCATTCAATAGCTCTTGCTGATATATGCACTTATACAAGGGGATGTGTTTTTCCAAGGAATGTTAACTGCTTGGTGTGTGGTAGGAGAAAATTAGAAAAAACTTTGAGGCAAAAGGACCAAAATTCAATCCCATGCTACCTCTTCCTAGCACTGGGATTTAATCTCTCTCTCTCGGTATTGCTAGGGCAGTAATTCAAGCAACATACATGATTAGTGATAGGACTGGAAAATCAGGGGAAAAAATACGTTTTTATGTTATTAGTTTAGTGCAAAATAAATCTTGGAAAATAGAATTTTCTTCTAGAATTCTTAACTTAGAATATAATAATTGACAGAAGTTTGGGTCCTTGGTGGTATTCTTTTCCAAATTCTTTTGAACCTACCTAATGCATTTATAACTAAGGACAAATTTAAGAAAATTTGGAGTATGGCCTATCACACATTTTTCAAAATCTACCTCCATCTCAATCTTAAATGACTTAAGTAAAAGGTTTTACCTAAACTTTATCTGTTCACCACAAAAAAGATGTAAGCTGCTAACTTTAATTTTTATATAATTTCTGCTATTCTTATCTAACTAATATTGATTTAAAAAAAAAAAAAGGAAGAAAAAGACATAACTGTGATCCAAAAATTGAGTTGGCAAAAATCTCTGGAATTTCTACTTCCTTTTGAAAAGACTTCTAAAACTTTTGAGAAATATTTTCTCATCCGATTCACATTATTATCTGAACCTTTGCCTCTCTATAAGCACTTTCACAGAATAGGCTCCTGGCTAAATATTGCACAGAATTTGTTTTTACATTGAGTCTTCTACTGTTTTTATTTTACATATTCTGTTCAAATGTTCTTGAGTCTCTATCTGTAGCCCACTGGGAAATTTTTTCTTTCTTTTTTTATTATTTATGAAGCTTTCTCTACCTGATGCATAGTTTCACTTTTTTTGAATTTATTGCAGAGTTTTCAGTCAAGAAAAACTTGAGCTCAGATGATTAAATAATACTGAATGAATCCATTAGAAACCCTTTATAAGAAGAAATTAACGTGTGTTTATTAAAGTGTAAAATAAAAAAGTATTATGTCAAATAAATTTAGAAAAATACATTCTACACATGAGAGAAATGTAATATTTAATTTTACAACATAACACAGGAATGGAAGGTCTCTATAATGTAATATATATATTTTAAACAAATTTAGAAATATTTTCTAATTACTAGTTGATTATTCTAAGACCTCTGGGTTTGCTTTAAGCAAAGCAACCTTTTCTTTTTACAAATCAAGTTAACCTCTCACACAATTGATTTAATTTCTTTTTTTTTTTTTATTGTTGGGGATTCATTGAGGGTACAAGATGTGTCACACACTGAGACCCCCACCTCCTTCCCTCCTTCTCTCTCTCTCTGCTCTCCCCTTTCCCCACCCCCACTGTGTCATTGTCATTCATTGTCCTTATATCAAATTGAATACGTAGGATTTGTGCTTCTCCATTCTTGTGATGCTTTGCTGAGAATAATGTGTTCCACTTCCATCCACATTAATACAAGGCTGTAAGTCTCCATTATTTTAGTGGCTGAGTAGTATTCCATGGTATACATGTACCACAGCTTGTTAATCCATTCCTGGGTTGGTGGGTATTGATTGTTTCCACATTTTGGCAATTGTAAATTGAGCTGAGATAAATAATCTAGTGCATGTGTCTTATGCTAAAAGGTTGTTTTTTTTTTCTTTCTGGATAGATGCCCAGTAAAGGCATTGCAGGATCAAATGGGGGGTCTAGCTTGAATGCTATGAGGTTTCTCCATACTTCCTTCCAAAAAGGTTGCACTAGTTTGCAGTCCCACCATCAGTGTAAGAGTGTTCCCTTCTCTCCACATCCACGCCAGCATCTGCAGTTTTGAGATTTTGTGATGTGGGCCATTCTCGCTGCGGTTAGATAGTATCTCAGGGTGCTTTTGATTTGCATTTCTCTAATAATTAAGGATAATGAGCATTTTTTCATATGTTTGTTAGCCATTCATCTGTCTTCTTGAGAAAAGGTTCTGTTCATCTCTCTTCCCCATTTATATTTGGGATTGTTGGTTTTTTTAATGTGGATTAATTTACTGTATATACTCGAGTATAAGCCGACCCGAGAATAAGCTGACCCCCTTAATTTTACCCTAAAAACTGGGAAAACTTAGTGACTCGAGTATAAGCCGAGGTGGAAAATGCAGCAGCCACTGGTAAATTTCAAAAATAAAAATATATATCCAAAACAATTACAATAATTGAGGAATCAGTAGGTTAAATGCTTT
Organism: Loris lydekkerianus; assembly: GCA_963574355.1. Lineage (NCBI taxonomy): Eukaryota > Metazoa > Chordata > Mammalia > Primates > Lorisidae > Loris > Loris lydekkerianus. The sequence goes on from CAUYPK010068885.1 coordinate 19,416, forward strand.
TCAATATTT
>CAUYPK010068886.1:0-35459 GCA_963574355.1 Loris lydekkerianus
AATTATCCCAGAGCTCTCTGAGAGAATGATCCGTTTTTGCTCTCCATTTCTCTTCTTCTCTGAGAGTTTGTGTGCATTCAAAGGCTTTGTCTTCATTGTCAGATATCCTTTATTCTGCTTGCTCCACTCTGTTACTGAGGGATTCTACTGTATTTTTCAGATCTTTGAGGGCTGCAAGTTCTTGCTTCAGTGCGTCAAAATCTTTGGTGGTTTTGTCTTTAAATTCATTAAATTCTTGAGACAACTTTTGAATTTCTTCTCGAATTTTAATTCTGAGTTTTGAATTGCTGCTCAAAGTTCTAATTCAAAATTTTCCTCCATTTTATTAATCTTGTTTGCCATCCAAATTCTGAATTCGATTTATGACATGTTGTCTGGCTATTTATGAATGGGATCTTCAGGTACATCTGCCATATCTTTCCTGGGGGGGGGGGGGGCGTTATCTGTTCTGGTTATTCATGTTACCAGAGTTTTTACGCTTTTTTCGTCCCCTAATTTTTTTAAATAATTTGATTTTTCCCATGGTGCTTTGTTAAGGACCCATACAGTGCTATGGCCTGAGAAACTGGGAACCTGTTTGGTGTGGTGGGGCTAAGTGGTTCTGTCTTGTTTTCAGGTGGTCTTTTTTCAAACCCTAGTGAAAAAGTTACTGTGGATTGAAGTCTCAACTGTGGAGAAATACCAGCAATTAAGTCACCCCACCCCCCACAGGCAACAATCGGAAAAGGAAAATCAAACCTTTCTACAACCACATACCCATAGCACCACCTGAATATTTGTCGGGTGATTGGATCAGTTCAAAAGGTCCAAATCAATTGTCTCCATCAGCACCTGTCTCAGGTGGGAGAGTTTAAAAGGTCTCTGGCAACTGGATCGCAGGGGTCTGGTGACTACTCAGATATGGCTTGCTCCAGTGCTACGTCGAGTTAGGAGGACCCACACAGCAAATAGATCAGTCTGGGAATATTGATGCCTCCTTCCCCACCTTGCACCTCTGTCACACCCAGTCACTGATAGCCCCCACAGGGCTGTGACCCTTTTGCCTCTAGTGAACAGATACTCCAGGGGGTTGCACCTGCCTTAATCACAAGGAAATCTATTTCTGCTTAGCCAGGCTGCTGTGCTCTGCCTCTATCCAGCAGGGGGAGGTGAGGCCTGACAACCTTGGGTGCTTGATGGAGGGTGGGAGGTGTTCACTCAGTTCCAGACCTGCCCCTGATTGATGTTACTGACAGAACAGAACAGAACAACTTTGCGGGAATTTGTTTCTGTCCCTGCTAAATTCCCCTGTAGAAGAGAAGCTGTTTTGAGTTCCCAGAACCTGTGCCTCAGGTCCTGTCTTTGCTCCTGCAGGTTTGTATTTGGTTACCTGTCAGTTCTAGCCCCCTGTCTTTTTTTGCCTATAGGCTGAAGATCCCCTGAGGGCCAAGTGCATCTTAGGCTCAGTAAAGCGGTCCTGTGGGTCAACCCTGCCCTGGGAACTTTCTGGCTCTGCACATGCCAGAGTTTCTAGTCCCCACACTCCACCTAGGCCAGTACAGCCTTAGGCACACCCTTTACTCACAGGGCCTGCGTTTCCATCCCAGGTCTGTTCCTTGGTGTTTGCCACCTGAGTAGATGCCCAGCCTCCTCTGGTTGCCCAGGGAGACAGAGGGTGTGGCTTCAGAATAGGGAGTGAGCCCTATTATTGCTGAAAGATGGCTGCTGCTCTGCACCTTGGGGCACTGCTGCTCCAGTATGGTTCTTTCTCAGCTGACCATCCTCTCCTCACTTCTGTGCCCCAGAGTTAGCACTGACCAGCTGCAGTTTAGGCCCTGTTCACACCCCTTGAGAAATCACCAAGAATCTAGACTCCTGGGGGACAGGCCTTCAGACCTCAGAATGAGAGTGGAGGGGAGTGCTAGGAGTTCAGAGTTGTGGGTAGAGAATATATACAGTTTTATACAGTTTTATGCCTGGCAGGAGAACACTGTGGCACCCTAGTAGGGGAGGTAGGTCCAGGTTTTAGAGGGTCTCTCCCATGGATTGTAGTGGGAGGAACTTTGAACTCTGCTCATTTGTTTGTGGAGTACTTCGAGCCATTCTCATGGGGGAGGGGACTCCTGTCTGCTTGGTGATGGATTCTGTACCTTTTGTTTGTATCCTTGGTGTCGTAACTCACCTCAGCAGGGTTGATGTGCTTTCTTTAAACTTTTCTCCTGGTGCAGCTCTAATCCACCAAGTCACTTGCTAAATTTCTGTCCTTTAACTCTCCTTCTGGCTGGGAACGTCTGTGGAAGGCTGACTTCAGTCAGCCATCTTGTCTCTGGAAAGAGAGAAAACATTTTTAGCGTTCATGAGTTTAAAGTATGAAGACAGAAGAAATACAATGAAACAATAGTAATATTTGAAAATTATTTGTGGAGATATTTTAAAAATTGATGAAGTTCATTAAACCACAGATTCTGAAAAGTCTAATACTACAAAGAAGAATGTTTACAATAACGGCACTCTGAGGTATTATGGATCAAAATTACTCAAATTCAAAGATGAAGAAAAATTTCCTAAAATCAAGACACAATAGGTTCAAAAGAGCAGTAATTAGACTAAAGGCTAGTTTTTCAACAGAAATAAAGAAAACTAAATTAGTTAGTAATTACCTGACTAGATCAAAGGAACAAAAACTAAAACTTCACAGTTCCTATGACAATATCGGTTTGTAAGGTAAAGAAGGAAAAAGACATGATATGCAATACCATTCGAAAGCACCCTTACATTGCTATATTAATACCAGATAAAGTAGCTTTAGGATAGCATATATGGTAGACATAAAGTAATGTGCAATTTACTATGTTAAACTATTTTAAGTTGCACATGAACTTTATGCCCACCCTGTATTATAAAAGATCTATTTCATAAAGATAAAATGTTCAGTCTTACAGAATAATTTGCATTATAAAATTTTAGACATCTAATAAGAGCCTCAAAATATGAAAGAAAAAGTTATAGTTATTTAAGCAGAAATAGATATATTTGCATCAAAATGGAAGATTTTGAAGCACCTTCCTCAGAAACTAATAGAACAACAAACAGGCACATAATTCCACAAGGGTATGCATAAGAACTAAGTTGATTTAATTGATACATATAGAAGCCTGAACATCCAAACTGCACAATAGACATGTTTTTCAAGTGCACACAGAACACTGTTTCCACCCAATTGAGTTGTATAGCCCACTGCATGGAAGGAAGACAATACACTGAGATAGCAGGAGTTGTAACAGAGAAAGAGTTTAATATTGCAGGGCACCAGGTGACAAGACAGGAGAAATTTCTCAAATCCTCCTCTCCACTAATTTGAAGGCTAGGGTTTTTAAGGACAGTTTGATGGACCAGAGTCTACAGCATAGATATTTCTGATTGGTTGAGTTACAGGAGAACCTTTAAAGGCATAGAAATTGTCTTTTTGCGCTGTGTCAGTTTCTGGAGGGGTGGGGTATCACAAGGCTATGTGAATTAATTTCTCACTATGGGCCACTGATCTGCTTGGGTAAGTTGGTCCTGCAAAGACCGGCCTTAGGTTTCAGAAGGGTGATGTTATCTATAGGAGCAATTAAGGAAGCTATTAATCTTATGACCATCAGTTATATGACTTTTGATTAGTGAGCAATTATAGGAAAGCAAGCCAGGGAACAATAGATGCTTAAGTATGCTCACACCTTTACAGAATTTAGTCCTCTACCACAGTTCCCATCTTGTGGCCTTTATTAATTTTACCAGGTGCACTTATGAAAATTCCCCCAATTAACAATATGTGATCTATATAGCAAGCCTCAAGAAATTTGGAAGTATTGCCCATTTAACTTGACAAGATTCAGTGGTCTTGGATTTAATAATAATAAAAAATACAAGACAAAAGTGAGTTTAGCAATGCCAAATTTACATAATTTTGAGAAAAATTTAGGATATGAAATGCAGCACAAATAACAAAATGGTAGCAGGAAGATCAGGCACAACAACCCTTGTCTCTAATATGCTCTCAGGATGTGTGTGATAATAACCACTTCAGTTTAGAAAAGAAACATCTTTGGGTCTCTTTATAACATTTTGGTTATATAGCCTCCTCCTGGGTGTGCTTTTCTTCCATTGCCCTAAGTACCTCAATCTCAGCAATAACAGGTTACTCAATAAACAACTTCAATAGTAAAGTATACCCTCTGTTCTAATAGCATTTATTGTGGCACCAGTATATTTCTATCCATTCCTTGACTTACTGTAAAAGGATTCTACAAGCATCGTTCTTGTACAGATTCTTTTAAGGCTACATAAAAGGTACAAATCAGCTGTTCATTCAACTTCCAAACAGAAAATTATTACTATGAAGATAATTATAACAAATAAAAATATTTGGATATCAAACAATAGATTTCTAAATAAACTTTAGCCCAAGGAAGGACGAAGAGGACCAAAAAACTCTTGTAGAATACAGGTAAAATTGTCTTTAGAAAGAAATTAGAATAAAAGTTACAGATTAAACCTAATAAAAATGAGAGAAAGGAGAAGATAAGGTATCTAATAAATCTACAGCAGAGCTGATCAACAAAGCCAATGGTTATTATCTTTGAAAATCATAGTAAAATTTCTAAAATGAGTGATCACCAAAATAATTCACAAATTACCAATATTCAAATTAAAAAGTGAACATTAAATTAAATTTTATAAAATTAAATACTATGATGAGCATCTATATGCTAAATATTTGGACATCTTCATGAAATGGACAAATTCCTCTAAGTACAATATGTGCTAAAATTTGGATCCTATGCAGAAATTGATAGGAATGGATAGGAATTCATCCCTATAATGTTGTAAACAATATATTTGGCCCCTTTATCCAGAAAGACCAAGTCAGTATTAGAAGGCTGGGACTTGCAGCCCCACCCCTAATAATCTAGGAGAGGAGAGAGGCTGAAGGTTGAGCTGATCACCGATAGCCAATAATTTATCATCTATGTGGTTATATAAGGAAGCCTCTAAAACCACAAAATGACTGAATTCAGAGTTTTTGCACAGCTGAACATGGAAAAATTCCTGGAGTGTGGCATGCTTAGAGGGTCCCATCCTTATATCTATGGATCTCTTCCATCTGTGTCCTTTGCAACATTTTTTTGGTAATGAATTAGTAAATGTTAACATGTTTTTTTTATTCTACGATTGGCTCTAGCAAATTAATAGAACCCAATGAGAGGGTTGTGGGAGCCCCCAATTTATAGCCAGTCAATTAGAAACTTGTGCTTCTTAATGGCTTCTGAATTTGAAACAGTCTTATGGGACAGAGCCTTGAGGGAAATCAGAATATTTTTACTCCCAATTTTATTTCTTTGGCATATTTGGAGATGGTTGCTGTAGGTCAAATGTAGTGTCATTTCCCTGTAGCAGAGGGAAATAGCACTGTAAAGCTGTCTTTGTAAGGGAAAGTCTGCATTTGTAGATGTCTCCATTAACTCAGCCAAATCATTTCTTATCAGTCTTGGCAAGATTAAATGAGAACCTGCTGCCTTTAAAGGTCTGAAAAGAAGCATTTACCATCTATTCTCTCTGAAGGATGCTACTTGTGAGGTGTCATCTACATAACTAGACCAACTTTGCTATAACTTGCCCTGGCATTAAAACCTATTTTTTCACAATCCATTCAGCCATACTTTGGTTAAATTCTGTATCTTTTTTTTTTTTATTATTATTAAATCATAGCTGTGTACATTAATGCAATCATGGGGCACCATACACTGGTTTTATATACAATTTGATTTTTCCCCTATAGCTCAACATTCCCACAATAAAACATAGGCCCAAAAGAGATCAGCAGTGAATTCTTCCAAACACTTAAAAAATAAACAACATCAACAGTACACAAAATATCTTAGAAAAATAATATGGGAAAAAATTCTCAAATTGCTTTTTAAAATCAGGAATACAATGATATCAAAACACCTAGTAAAAAGAAGATAATGTCACTAGCCAATCTTTCTCATAAACAACAACTGCAAAATTAAAAAAAATGGCACACAAAAAACTACTGGTGTATACAAATGATAATCCCCCATGATTATATTTGCTTATTACAAAAACACAGGCTTTTCTAACATTTCAAACTCAGCCAATGACATTCACTACATCCATCCACTTAAATGATATAAGAGTAAAATAAAATAAAATACTTGAAAATGAAAAATGTTAGTGAGGGTGGGATGCAGCTGGAATTCCCATACAATGTCAGTAAGAATTCCCATGAATACAATCAGTTCAATTGTTTGTGTAGTCTTCTAAGTTTAATATACGCATTCTTTGTGATCAAAGGAGAACACTTTACCAGGTTCATTGTCTTCTACTTAAGAGGAAGACCATACACTGAGACAGCAGGGGATACAGCAGAGGACGAGTTTAATATCACAGGTGTCATGTGAGGAGATGAGAGGAAGTTTTCAAATCTGTCTCCCTAAGAATCTGGGAGAAAGGATTTTTAGACATAGTTTAGTAAACAAAAGATGAGGCAATTTTTCTGGCAATTGGCTGGGCTAAGGAAGGAACTATAGGGGTTTAAAAATAATGTTTACTACTGAGTCAGTTCTTGGATGTTGGTTCCAAGACCAGTTGAGTCACTTCCTTGCTAGGACAGCTGGTATGGGAGGGTCAACCTTTCCACCAGAATGCAGGGGCTGGAGGATATCTTCAAAACCAGTCTTAGGTTTCATGAGAGGGATGTTATCTAGGGAAGTAATGAAGAAAGCTAAGAATCTTCATGACCATCAGCTATATGACTCCTGAGTAATAAGCAATTATAGGAAAGCAAGCTAGATATCTTTCTCTCTCTCTCTCTCTCTCTCTCTCTCTCTCTCTCTCTGTATACATATATATGAGTTTATATATATATAAACCAAGAAATTGACTCAAATATATATACATATATATGACAATTAAGTTCAGTAACTCATCCTAGAAAAGGTGCTACATACCTCATTGCTGAATGTCATTGCAGTCACCTTCGAAATACTCCCCTAGACCATCTTGTGACTGTAATGATAATCAGAAATGAAGTTTTTAGCAATTTTTTTTCAGGATGAGCTTGTGAACTTATTTATCTGACCTCATTTTATATGTAAGTATATAAAATTTGTAATAATCAAGTCATATTTGATTTCTGTAATTAGAAGTGCTGTTCAGTGTGACTTGTATTCATCTTTTGTAATTGGTATATATTGAATATTACAATTTTAATAGCTCTGTCCTTTCTTAGAATGGGTATATATTTTTGGCCTTCTCTGTGTACATATATAAATAACTATATATGGGGTGTGTGTGTGTGTATATATATGTATATATATATATATCTTACTGTTCCTATCTTGTGGCCTTTTATTAATTTTACAAAGGGGAATTTCACTATATATATTTAACATAAGTACATATTATATAGAGCAATGGATATGGACAAAAATATGCAAAAAAATTATTCATGATAGCCCAAGGTAAAAATCAGTATTCAAGTATAGAAAGAAAAAATATAATTTGTTGTACATTCATCCCATATATTAATGCTATGAAATTTAAATTTATGTACATGCCTGAATAACATATATGCATCTTAGAGACCCAAATTTGAATATAAAAGCTAGATATGAGGATATAAATGCTGTGTGATTTCTGTCATGTAAAAATGAAAATGAGAAAAACTTATCAATGGTTATAGAAGTCAGAATAAAGCTTATTTTGGAGCGCTAACATTTGGGATGGGCCTGAGGCAGTCTTTTGGAAAACTAGTAATGTTGTATTTCTCAATCTGTATAGTAGTTACACAGATGTGTTTACTTTTCAGTAATTATCTAGCTGTACTATTATGATTTGTAAACTTTTGTCTATGTATGACACATTTTAAAAATAATTGAAAATGAAAACAAATGTCCTTCCTCAAGCAAAGAGATCATGCTATGAAAATTCAAGAGAGTTATTCATTATAAGCTTGAAGAGCAATGGTATCAGATACTTCTAAATCCAAGTGACCAAATAGAGAATGAAAAGTTGCCTAGTTGTGTTTCATAGAAAATTTGTGAATAACCAGAGGATGGAATTGAGCTAATGTTTTAAAAACTTGCAATAGTTTGGCCATAGAGACTCATTCCTAGGAAGATTAATGGCTTTGTCAAAATTTTAAATAAGATATTCAGGCATTTGAGCACTGACTGTATTATCAGTTGAGGAAGACTAACGATGCTTAGATGAAGATAGTGGTGGTAGTGAACAATAGGTAAAGAAAATCACATTGCCAGTAGGCTCCTGTCCTGCACTCAATTTGAAACCATAACCATTTTATCTCCTTGCTCTGTAGGTAGAACAATAGATGATAACTCTTAACTACTTATAAATTTATACCAGAAACTCTGGTTCATAACTGATGGGCTTATTTGTACTTTAACATAAGCCTACTCAGAAAAATAGGACTTGTAACTTCACTTTTACATTGATATCCAATGAATATTTTCAGTGGATGTTATACGGCACAGTCATATTTCGTTTATCCATCCATCAATTATATAACACATTCAGATGTTGAGGTGCAGTCAAGAAGCAGAGAATGGGCAACAAAGATCATAAACAAGCAAAGACATGTCAACAACAAGGTTTATTGATTTGCTTATAAGGAAGCGAGTGCTCTGAATCTATCTCACAGCCTCTGATTCCTACTTTGGGTTACCTGCTTTCCATATAAATGCAATACCAGGAATGGACATTCTGATATTCTACAGTGTCAGTATTTTTCCTTACACAGTAATTTTATTTTAGATTCTGACAGTAGCTTCTGTCATTCTAGGTGGGAATGTTTGGTTCCCTTGCCCCATGCCCCCATACTTGCTGTCCATGAAAATATAAGCTCTCTATACACTATATACACTATCACTCAGCTCCAGCAATGACTTCCTCATGACCTCTTGTCTCATATAACTTCCCACCAATGGAAAAAAAAAAAAAAAGAGCTTTGCTTGGATATTGTGAGAGGATCTTCTGAAGAAGGTATGTCTCTTCCTAGAAAACAGGTTAAATTAGGATAATCTCTTCCACATTAGTAGGTTGAAAAATTAAAAGTTCTAGGCATGTAGATATCATTTCAATATACTGAATTCCCATCCTTTGGATATATACCCAGAAATGAGACTGCTGGGTCATAAGGTAATTTTATTTTCACTTTTCTGAGGAATCTCCATATTGATCTCCATAGTGGATGCACCAATTGACATTATTGCCAACCATGTATGAAAGTTCCCCTTTCTTTACATCCTTCCCAGTATTCAATAAAGCTATCTTTTCATTAAAAGTCATTTTAAACATATTCCAGAACTATTCACAATAGTCATATTCACTTAAAATCAAGTTAAGTTTCCATCAACATATGAATGGAAAAAGAAATTATGGTTCATATACACAATGAAATATTATATAGCCATAGAAGTTAGAAGTTAGAAATCCTGCCATTTGCAATAGCATTGATGTAACTGAAGAACATTATGTTGAGTAAAATAAGCCAAGCACAGAAAGACAAATCTTGCATTTTCTCATGCATAGGTAGAAGACAAATGCTAAAAACAACTGATTTCATGGAGATGGAGAACAGAAGGATGGCTACCAGCGACTGGGAAGGGTACTGGGGAGGGAAGATAAAGTGAGGATGGTTAACAAGTGCAAAAATATGGTCAGTCAGATAGAATAAACAATATTTGATAGCACAACAAAGTGACTATAACAATGATTAAGTTAGGATATACTTAAAAATAAGAAAGTAGAAGTGGAATGTCCATAATACAAAGAAAGGATAAATACTTGAGGTGATGGATATCTCCATTACCATATTTGATTAATTCACATTGTATGCCTATATTAAAACATCCCATGTACTTTAAGAAGATATACAACTATTATACCCATAGTTATTAAAAATGAAAAAATTAAAAATTAAAAAAGGAAGTTCTAGACCAAGGTGTTGCCCAGAAGCAGTAGTTTTAAATGATTGAATCAAAGATAGTGGATGCTACAGGAGCCCAGTTAGACCAGGGGCTCCAAGAAGCAATTCTGAGTGGTCACGATTGGTGGGGATGCAAATACAGCAGAGCAGGGGATCCAGTGGAGTCTAAGACTTTCTATCAAAATGTCTACACTTGTTTAACATTAATAGTATATGAAAAAATACTATAACAAACTTTTTTCTTTGTAGTTTTAGAATGTTTATATAATTTTATATTAGAAATGTATTCATTTCTGTCTCATTAAATTTGCTCATGAATTTGTTTTATGAATTATAAAATTTTTATAATAAATATAAAACTAAAATATGAATATGTAGGTATTACACAAAATAGATATACATACGTCTATTACACACACACACATATATATATATATGTACACATGTTATTGATAAGATAGATGAATGCAAAGCACTCCAGGTTTTTACTTCCAAAAAATTGGAAGTAAAAGGTAGGATCTTTTTACTTCCAAAAAATTGGAAGTAAAAGGTAGGAAGCAGCAAGTTCACAAGCGGCAGTGAAAAATGATTATGAGTCTGATTGATAGCAAAGAAAAAAATACATATCAAAAGAAAATATAAGAAATAAGCCATCCAGTTAAGGGCAAATCTAATCTCCCAAGGAGACCTCGGCCATAGCCTAGACCAATTTTTATGTTCACAGTCATGACACTGAGGAATATGGAAGATATTTATCCCATCTTTTCAAAGTAGGCATCAAATAGTATGGGTTTATAAGCATAGCTGGTTTCCAAACGTGTAAAGGAAACTTCCATCATTAAAAAATAATTTAGAAAGCAATTTTCTAAATATTTAAAGAATGTGCTTATCTATGTCTCCTTTTCAAAATTACCTCCTTGTTGAAGTTCATTGAGTTTTTCTATTTAAACAGAAGAGGTTGCCTTTTTGTTAATTGCACGCTTAATGAATCTCCACAGGAGTTTCACCATAAAAGAAGCAAGATTGTATTCCTCAAAGAAATACTTCTCAAGCTTCTGCTGACACATGGCCCCAGATGAACTTTCCTATTTGTACCTGGTCTCTACTATGGTAGAGACTTTGAGAATTCAACAGGAGTTCAGTCTCTTTGTTTAGAGATGTTAAAAGATTAGAGTTATGTAAAGTTGCTGTTTTGGTGATGTTAAGAATCAATTAAGGAAGATGTTTATGAAATATAAAACATATTACTGATATTTTGTGTTTCAGTTTAAAATACAATAGTTTTGTATTTTTTGCTATTACATTTCCTTAAGAGAGGATTTGTTTTTATTTATTTTTTATTTTTTAAATTTCAGATTAATATGAGGATGCAAATGCTTAGGTTCCATTGTTTCATTTCTAAGGTAAAGTATAAGTTCTATTTGAGCTCTTCACCCAGGAAGTGTACTGAACACCCTCACATTGTGCACATTAGATGAGATCCTGAAAATTACCTTCCTTCCTTTCTCTCCCCTCCCCTCTCCCAACTCTTTCCTCCTCCATCTCTCCCCTCCCCCTTGCTAAACTATACTTCTGTTTTCTTTTCATGTGGGCAATAGTTGTTTAGATATTGGTTTCCTATTAATATTGAGTACACTGGATACATTTCTTTTTCTTTTCTGAGGTACTTTACTAAGAAGAATGTATTTCAACTCCATCCAGATAAACCCAAAAGATGTAAAGTCTCTACCTTTTCTTATGGCCAAATAAGTACTCCATGGCATACATATACCACAGTTTGTTAATTCATTCATGGGTTGATAGGCACTTGGGTTACTTCCATGTCTTTGCAATTATGTATTGAACTACAATAAATATTTTAATACTACAAGTCTATAGTGATCAAAACAGCATGGTACTGACACAAAAATAGAGATATAGATCTATGGAATTTTAGCACAAGTGAGGACTTCTATAGTCCAGCATGGTATCAGCAAAGGACATGGTTTTAATTCTGCTATTAAATAATGAACTTACCAAATACATTTTGTAGTAAGTCTATAACCAGGTGGACTTTCAGTATTATCTGAAAAGATAGATATTCAGTATCAGATGTATTATTAGCATAGATATTTCAGAGCTCTGCTAACAGACAGCTGCAACACTGCTAAGGAACACATATAAAAGGGATGTCAAACATATTTTATTAACTGAGGGAAAAGACCAGTATGATTTAGCAACATATATGAATAATAATGCATATATTAGACTCCTTTAATTACATTATAACAGGAGTAGTAACTCAAAAAGTTGACATTATAAAGCAGACATCTTTGGGAGGTACTTTAATGAAACTTTAAATGTAATTTGTAATTATCACATCTTTAATTATGATTGCTGGTGTGCTTAACATTGACCTTTTCCCTTAAGCATTTGAACAGACCAACTGAAAAAAATCCTCAAATAGCTAATTCTCTTGCTGATATTTTTCTCATATTGGAAGAAAAAATAGTAAATGCTTTCTGAGTCAAGGTTCACTGGTGTCAGATTTGAATTAGTGGAGCCCCTAACAGGTACTTTTCTTTCTTTAAGAGAAAGTGATTAAAAATAGTCAAAAGATAACTTTATAAATATAGGACTTATCCAAAAATGTCACTGAAAGGTAACGATGGGGGAGACAGTACAATTGATTAAGGTGTTTAATGACCCTTTGAGATACTAGTAGGATGAAGAATTACTGAAAATGCACCTCCCTCTTAAAATGTCAGCAGAGAAAAGAATTGATGCATTTCTGTAGGAAACATTAAGTTTTAAAACCTCATAATGACTATTTATTATGGGCTTGCTGATCTCCAACTTGTTTGGGGTGCAATTCAAAAGAAAACTAGAATCAAGCAGGTACTAGGTCATATCCATGTGGAGAAAGATTTCAGATCGGATGTGTCTTTAGATGTAATACAAGGAGGCTTTGCTGAATAAGCTCATGGTCTGGTCCCTGTCTGAGAACCTTGTCCTGTGTGTGAACTTGGCAGGTAGAATGAGTTGAGAGCAGATGATATCCGGGATGCATGTGTTGGCTGCAGTTACTATCGAAGTTTAAAGTTACCTAGGGAATACTGATCCCCACAGATGAAGATCTTTATAGCTCATCATTTCATGATAGCATAAATTATGTTATCAGTACTTTATTAGAGTAGTGCTGTGGGGCCTCCCATATTGGCAGGATATTTTATTATTCAATGTTTATTGCTATCACTAGACATTTCCAAACCAGAAACCTATGATCTCTCCTTTTTCTCATTTGGGTCTTCTAATTTTATTAACATGTATAATATCTGCTTAGCTCAGAGCACGGAACAAGCTTTTAAGACTTTGATGGTAATAGAAGCTTTAGAATTTTTATTTACATAGCTTTCAAGGTTGACATATACACACACAGAACACACACACATTCATACAAATGCATACATGCACTTATTTAAGACCACACAAATACCTAATACCGATTTTTCATACATGTATGTGCTACTACCAGAGGTATCCCTCTCCAGTAATTATCTTGTTTCATAAGTAGAATGTGTCATGGGAAAGGTCTTAGAATGGACTCTTTAGAAAGAAACTCTGATGTGAAGGGTAACTTGCAGATTTGTAAAATTTGATAGTGTTTTGTGACCTACATCACTAGGCTCGTTAGGAAAGCCGCAATGAGCATGGGGATAAACTGATCTGGAATGTGATTGCAAATAAGATTTAGTTGGTGCTGTAAGAAGCTTTGGAGATGAGATGGCCTTTCAGAGCAGTCACTCCTAGTTGGGGCACTGTTGGAGAGCTGGGGGAGGGGTGGTATCCTTGGGCCAAGCTACTTCTTTGGCCAAGAGCAATCCGCAGGGATCAATGCAGCTGTTGAACAGTAGCCTTTGCTGTTCTCAACAGCTGGGGCACAGCTGTGTCATACCTGACAACTACACCAGTTTTCACTATAGGGGGTTTTTGGTTTAATTTGTTTTATTTGTTCCCATATAGAAAAAGTTAGAATGGGTGCTTAGCAGGTGGCATGCACTCAGTAAATAATTGTTGAAAGAAAGTAAATTATTTATCAAAAACACATACCTTATAGCTAATGAGATCTATAGAATCCTGAAAAAATAAGCTAAAAATCATTATACAGACTGAGAAGGAAGAAAAATTATTTCAGTGTTCTCCCTATTATAATAAAACAATATAATATTAATATAAAACTTAACAGGGTAAGAAATTAACAGAAATAGTTTTCCCAATATGCCTTCAGTAGAAAATGGAGAAATAATTTGCAAAATATTAATACTGTAGTAAAGAAAATATTAATTCAGAAAAGAAGAATGAATAGGTGAGACAAATGGACAATTTTTAAATTTCAGTAAACATCTGTGAGTTTGGTAACTTAGAATAAGATATGCCAGGGCATAGCAGAGTGCATCAGGTAAATGGCCCACACACACATGAAAAAATGCTTATTGTCTTTAATCATCAGAGAAATGCAAATCAAAACCACTTTGAGATATAACCTAACTCTAACAAAATCCCCAAACTTTCAGATGTTGGCATGAATGTAGAGAGAATAGAACACTTCTACACTGCTGGTGGGATTGCAAACTGATACAGCCTTTTTGGAGAGAAGTATGGAGTATTTTTAAGGAACTAAAAGTTGACCTACCATTCACTTCCACAATTCCATTATTAGATATCTACCCAGATGAAAAAAAAATCATTTTACAACAAAGACATTTGCACCAGAATGTCATTGCAACCCAATTCATAATTGCCAATTCATGGAAACAGACTAGCAAAAAGGAGGGGACTCAGGGGGAGGGCAAGTAGAGGGAGGAGGGAAGGTATTTGGTGGGATCTCACTTAATATGCACCATGCAAAGGTACATTTTAAAACAATTAAGTGTAAATTATAAATGTCTTACCACAAAAATTAGGTAAATGAGGTGATGGTTATGCCAATCAGTTTGATTTAAGCATTCCACCTTGTATATCAAATCATCACATTATAACCCATAAATGTATACAGTTGTGATTTAATAAAAGATATTTTAATTCTTTTTAAAAAAAACCCTGTGAGGATTATTGGGAGAGGCCGTACCCTTCACTCTCTATTTGGAAAGTTTAGGGTGTTGGCATCCCTGGGTCCCTAAAAAAAGAGAAATGCTTTAGTACACTTCCATTTACATTCCAGTTGTATATCACATTTTTAGCTACTTTTTCTAATGCATTGGTTAGCAAATTGTGATGTCTTTGATTTGAAAAGTCTTATTTCATATACTTGACCTGAAATTCTTAAAATATTTATCTACAAGCTCAACCAGTTTAACCATTCTAATAGATTAAATCTATTAAAAAACAATTTGAATGCTTACCTGTCTAGATTCAAAGTAAAATGAGAATGATATTGAAGAGAATATCATGGCCCCAGGACAAGCATAGGCTGTAAACACGGGAAGCATTACATGCATATCATGTATTTAATGCCATGAGAAAATAGAGTGACATCAATCAGATATTCAGCTAAAATTCTGTCACACATGAATTCCATAGTGAGTCAAGCTTTCCTGTAACTGCTAACCCTATAGAGAGTCTTGTACTTACTAGAAATCAAGGAATGTGTTCTCTTCTTAGGAATACTACTTGAAGATAAACTGTAGCTAATCCAGGGATATCTAGGGACATTCCATAAAGAAGGACTGTGGTATTGGTTCAATATTTGTCCCTAAAAAAATTATATTAAAATTTATTCCCCAATATGGCAGTATTTAAGAGGTTGTTGGGTCATGAGGTCTCTGTTCTCAAAAATGAATTAAACCATTTGTGGGTTAATATGCTAGTGGGTTATCATGGAAGTGGATTCTTTATAAGAAGAGGATAAAAGACCTGAACTCAACTTCTTAGCCATGTGATACCCTGTGCTGCCTCAAGAACTCTACAGAGAGTGTCCACCAGAAAGAAGGCCCTCACCAGACTAAGCCCTTCAATCTGGAACTTCCTGGCTTCCATAATTGTTAGAAATAAATTTTGTTTCTTTATAAATTATCCAGTTCCAGGTATTTTGTTATAAGTAACAGAAAATGGAGAGGACAGAAAATTAGTATAAAAGTGAGATTGTTCTTTTAAAGTTGATGCAGTGCTTTAAGAGGCTAACACAGAGGGGTAAAGTAAATCTCCATAAAACCCAGAGAAAAGATTTTTAAAACTCCTCTTTGGATCCTGTCTGGAGTTCCAGCTGAAAAAAAAAAAAAAAGTGAGATTGTTTTTGATAATAAATACCCATTAATGGGTTAATCTATGAGGACAGAACCTTCATGACTCAATAACCTCTCAAACATTGCCACGTTGGGGAATACATTTTAATATAAGTTTTGTACAGAGCAAAAATGTGGAAGTGGCTTTGGAACTGGGTAATGGGCAGAGGTTGGAAGAATTTGGAGGAGCAAGCTAGAAAAAGGCTTAGATTCTTGTCAGGGTCTAAAGGACAAGAAAACCAAGGAAAGTTTCAGAGCTTCATTAAGTGTTTATGACAAGAACGCTAATAAAAATATGGACAGTAAAGGCCATTCTGATGAAGTTTCATACAGAACTGAGGAATAAGTATTGGAAATCAGAATAAAGCCAATCCTTGTTATAAATTGGTGAAGAACTTGGCATGGACTATGTCCATCCTTGGGGGCTTTGTGGAAAAGCCACAATTGAAAGTGATGAACTAAGGGATCTGGCAGAAGAAATTTCTAAGTAAACTATAGAAGGAGATACATGGTTACTTTGAGCAGCTTAGGCTGACAATTAGGAACAAAGGAAGCCAAGAAGGAGTATCTGGAAAACTCTCAGCCAAGGCGTGCAAAGCCTAAAAAAGTAAGTTCAAACAAAGGGAAACAAAGGTGCAATCCAGTGAACATTTGTTAAAGAGATTAGCATGGATAGAAGGGAGCCAGATGCTATTCCTCCAGACAGCAGAAGGAGATAAGTTGTTTTGATTTCATATACTAACAGATAAGACTCTGAACTTTAGACTTTTGAGTTGATGCCAGAAGGAGATAAGACTTAGGAGCAATGGGGTTGGAATGATGAATTTGTACATAAGAAATACATGAGTTTGGGGGTTCAATGGTACAATGCTATGGCTTGAATATTTGTCCTCACCAAAATTCATGTTGAAATTTAACCTCCAACAGGGCAATTTCCAAAGGTGATGGGATTATAAAGATTTTCCCCCCATGAATGTATTAATCTATTCACAGATTAATAGATGAACTGGGTATCATGGGAATGAGAGTGGTAGTTTTATAAGAAGAGGAAAAGAAATAGGAGTGAGCAGGCCCAACCCCCATCAGGTAACATCTGTGTTCTCTGGGGACTCTACAGAGAGTCCTTACAAGTAATAAGGCCTTCGCCAGATGTGACTTCTCATCCTTCAACTTCTTAACCTCTAGACCTGAACAAATAAATATCATTTCTCTATAAATTAACCAGTTGTAGTATAAATAATTACAAATATCCCAATATGTTGGAAGGCCTATACACACAAATATATATATTATAAGATTTGTAAATTAAAACTATAAAAATATGCTCATCATGTCCAATCATCAGACAGAAGAAAATCAGATACACTCTGAGATATGACCTAACTCCAGTTATATTAGCCCACATCAGAAAGTCCCAAATCTATATATAGATGCTGGCATGGATGTGGAGAGAGGGGAACACATCTACGCTGCTGGTGGGATTGCAAACTAATACAACAAAAAGACGTATGAAGAATTCTCAAAGAACTAAAAGTCAACCTTCCATTTGATCCTGGAATCTCATTACTAGGTATCTACCTAGAAGTAAAAAAAAATCATTTTACTGCAAAGACATTTGTACCAGAATGCTTATTGCAGCTCATTTCACAATTGCCAAGTTTTGGAAGCGACCCAAATGCCCATTAACCAATGAATGGATTAACAAACCATGGCATAGAACCACAGAGTACTATTCAGCCATAAAAAAAGATGTATTCTTCTTAGTGAAGTATCTCAAGAATGGAAAAAAATACATATACAATGCACTCAGTACTAATATGAAACCAATATATAGGCAACTACACATCCACATGAATGAAGAAACACAAGGATAGTCTTGCAAGAGGGAGAGTAAGGAAGGAGAGGAGAAGGGGGAGGAAGGAGGGTGATTCGCGGGATCTCACCTAATGTGTACAATGAGAAGGTATTCAGCACGGCCTCTGGTGAAGGGCTCAACTTGAGCAATCTGAACTTGAACAATCTTACCTTAGAATTGAAATCATTACAACCTAAAAATCTGGACCCTCATATTAATCTTAAAAAAAAATCTATAAAAATAAAACTTTTAACCTAAAATAATCTGAAAGAACTAACATGAAATATACTGGTTATATCACAAATGTAAAATGAGTAGAAACACACTTTTAAAGACATGATTTATAAAATGGTATGCAATGGAAATCCCAAATCTAGGCTATAAATCTAGAATATAGCAAAGAGAAATAGATAAGATAGTGATTTACAACAGAAAATTTAAAAATAAGAGGAGGGGCGGCACCTGTGGCTCGAAGGAGTAGGGTGCCGGCCCCATATCTTGGAGGTGGTGGGTTCAAGCCCAGCCCCAAGCAAAAAAATAAATAAATAAAAATAAGAGGAGAATCAACGATATATTAGGCAAATGCAAAAAAAAAAAAAAAAAAAAAAAAGAAGAAAAAGAAGAAAGAGAGAAAGAAAGCAATTCACAATGTTATCCCAGAGCTTTATATAACTATGTCTTAGTGTAAAATCAACATTTATGAAGCAAATATTAAAGGGAGACTTTGAAACACAGAGAAACCCATTAGTAACAGAAAAATTTCATTCTCTCTCTCATGGCTGATTACATAAATAAGGATACAAAATATAAATGTTATAAGAATGGACTCATATGTAACTAATTCTGAA
Source organism: Loris lydekkerianus (assembly GCA_963574355.1). Taxonomy (NCBI): domain Eukaryota; kingdom Metazoa; phylum Chordata; class Mammalia; order Primates; family Lorisidae; genus Loris; species Loris lydekkerianus. The sequence goes on from CAUYPK010068886.1 coordinate 18,955, forward strand.
AAGCAAAAAATAGGAAGTATAGCTCATTTCAGGTGTCCATGAACTATTTATAAATATTAACCATACATGAGTTTGCAACAGATTCTCAGGTTTCATTATTAAATTCCAAAGGGTAAATAGCAAAACTTCTGCAAATATAATGCCAGATTAAACTTTGCATTGTAAAAGCAAACCAGAAACAACATGTTCCTTTTACATAGGATTTACTATACTAACACTTATAAACTACTCTTGAAGAGAAAATAAAAGTATAAACAGTAGAAATACAGAAAACCAAAAAATTTTATTGTTCAGAACCAAGGCTATCAAGCAAAATTAGTGCTTTGGGACAAATTTATAGTCTTCAGTAATTATATTGATTAAAAAAGTAGAAAAATAAATTAATGAAACCTTCCATATCAATAAGTTACAATAAAAACAAACAAGCAAAAAAATGAAGGGAATACAAAAGAAAGAATTAATAACCATAAATATGAAAGAGAAATTACAAATGCTTGCTCTCTGAATGAAAATAACATACAAATTTGTATTACATATAAATATATAAAAATGCTTGCTATCTGAATGAAAATAGTGAAATAGAAACATTGATCTCTTTAATCTTTTAAAGAAAAAAATGCAAAATCTCTAAAATGAAAAATAGTAACTAATGGAGACAAAAAGTCCCAGAGTTTACTACAAGAACAAAAATGCTAATTTACACAGCACTAGCAAATAAACCTAAGAAGATAAGAGTGGAAAATTTTTAGGAAAAAGCATATTACTAAAATTCACTGCATAAAAGATAAAAGTCTAAAAATACGAACTTTTTGAAAATAAAGAGCACTATGAAAGAACTACACTCAACACAGTTAGTGAAAGTGTAAATTAGTACAACCATTATAGAAAACAGCATAGAATTTCCTAGAGAAAGTAAAAATAGAACTGCCATATGATCCAGGAATCTTACTTTGAGGTATACGTATAAAGGAAATAAAATTAACATGGTGGAAAGATACCTACACTTCTCTATTGAATTGCAACATTATTGGCAATAGCCAAAATGTGGAGGCAAGTTGAGTATCTATTGATAAATGAATGAATAAAGAATATATGGCATATCTACATATTGTGTATATATGTATAAATATTATTGTTCTTAAAAAAGGATGAAATCATGTCATCTGTCACTACATGAATGAACTTAGAAAGCATTATTTTAATAAAGTAACCCAGGCACAGAAAGACAAATACTGCATGATCTTACTTATGTGTGGAATCTAAAAAAGCAAACCCATGGAAACAGAAAGTAGGATGGTGGTTTTTAGGAGTTTATGGGAAACAGAGCATTTGGGAGATGTTGGTTAAGGGATACAGAATTTTAGTTAGACGGGAGAAAAAAATTTAAAATATCAATTGTACAACATAGTGGCTATAGTCAATAATATATCTGTCACTTGGATACTTGATAATTACTAAGAGAGAATATTTTAAATGTTTTCACCAAAAAAGACAATCAGTATGTGAGACATTGCATGTTAATGAGCTTGGTTTAGCCATTTCACAATGTATACTTATGAGATAATAAATATGTCATACTTTATGTTAATAAGTATATAGGATTTTTCTTAATCAAAATACATAAACAATTTAAAACAATGTTAAAATATATGACAACAGGAATTCCTTGCCCCAATACATGTTGCCTGCTTTGTTAAAGATCAGCTGGTTGTAGGCAGATGGTTTTTATCTGAGTTTACTATTCTGCTCATTGTTCTATGTTTCTGCTTTTATACCAGTACCATGATGTTTTGGCTACTATAGTCTAGTAGCATAATTCAAAGCAGGTAATATAATGACTCCAGCTCTTTTTGCTTAAGATTGCTTTATATTAGTAACATTTCTATGTTAGTATGTAGAAATGGTACTAATTTATTTACACTAATTCTGCAACCTGAAACTTTGCTGAATTTATTTATCAATTCCAGGATTCTCTTGGTGAAGTTTTGGGGTGATTTCTAGATACAAAATAAGGTCATCAGTGAACATGGATTGTTTGACCTCCTTTCTTTTCTAGTTTGGATACCTTCTGTTTCTTTCTCTTGGCTGATTGATGTGGCTTGGATTTTCAGCACCATGTTGAATAGAAGTGGTGGCAGGGAGCACCCTTGTCTTGCTCTAGTTCTTAGAAGGAATGCTTTCATTTTTCTACATTCATGTGATATTGGCTGTGGGTTTGTCATACACGGCTTTTGTAATTTTGAGATATGATATTTCTATGCTTAGTTTGCTGAGATTTTATAGCATGAAAGAGTGATGGATTTTATTGAATGCTTTTGGCCCGTGTACTGAGATGATCCTGTTGTCTTTATTTTTGCTTCTATTTGTGTGGTGAATCACATTTATTGATTTGCATATAGTAAATCATCATGCATCCCTGGGATGAAATCTACTTGATCGTGGTGAATTCTCTTCTTGATATGCTATTGAATTTAATCTGCTAGTATTTTGTGGAGGATCTGTGCATGTATGTTCATAAGGGATATTGTTCTATGGTTTTGTTGTGGTTTTTATTGTTCTTGTGTGTCCTTTCCTAGCTTTGATAGCAGCATGATACTGGTTTCACAGATTGGGTTAGGGAGTATTCCCCGTCTCTTGATGTTATGGAACAATTATGGTACAATAGGTACCAGTTATTTGTATTAACAGTTCTGGTATAATTAAGCTGTGAATGTGTCTGGTCTGATATTTTTCATTGTTGGGAATTTTTTTTTTTTTAATTATTACTGTTTCACTCTCCCTACTGGTTATTGGCCTATTTCAAGATTTCTGATTGGGGCTTGGGAGATTGTGTGTTTTTAGAAATTTATCCATTTCCTCTGTGTTTTTTAGTTTGCATGCACAGAGGATATCCTGGTATTCATGGCTGATATTTTATAATTCTGTGATATCAGAAATCAGTTATAATGTCTCCTTTACATTTTGTAATTGAGTGTATTTGAGTCCTTTTTTTTCTATTTCTGGTTAATCTTGTTATCTATCTTTTTTTGTTTGTTTATCTTTTCAAAGAACCAATGTTTCATCAAGGACTGCAGATTAAATCTACAATAAGATATTAACTTATGCCTGTCAGAATGGCTATTATTAAAATGTGATAAAGCAATAGATAATGACATCTATGCAGAAAGAAAGGAATTCTTATACACATTGATGGTGGTAGTACAAATTAGTCCCACCTCTATATAAAACATCATAGAAATTACTCAAAAAAAAAAAAAAAAAAAAGAGTACACTTAACAGTTGATCCAGGAATCCTACTGCTGGCTATCTACACAAAGAAAAGATGTCTTTTATCAAAAAGACACCTATACTAAATTCACAATCACAAAGGTGGGAATGAGCCTAAGTGTCTATCAAGTCATGGGTGGATTAAGAAAATGTTTGTGTGTACACACACACACACACACACACACATATATATATATATATACTATTGAGTACTATTAATCCACAAAAAAAGAATGAAATAATGTTTTTTATAGCTACTTGGATGGAACTGGGGACCATTAACTTAAATATCTCAGGAATGAGAAACCAAACACCATATGTACTCTTTAATAATTGGAAGAAAAATAATGGGCACACATAGGCACAAAGAGATATATAAAGGTCATCAAAAATAAAGACTGGGAGGTGGGGGAGGGGAAGGGAGGGGTAAAAACTTACCTATTGGGCACAATGAACACTATTTAGGTATTGAAGACACTAGATGCCTCAATTTAAGCATTATAAAAGGTTTCCATGTAACAGAAACATTTTCACCCCCTTAATATTTTTAAATGAAAATACTCAACCAACCAACCAGACACCAAACCACTCCCCCAACCCCCCCCCAAAATTAAATACATAAAACATATGAAAAGTCCCCCTTATTAGAAGTTTGTTTTTTGTACCATAGTAGAAAAACAAATTTAAAATATGAAAATCTGAAAGTAAATTTTATTGAGTAATATAATATAAACAAAGGGAAAATCTGAAATCATTAGAGAAAGGCAGGACTTAATATGTAATATTATAACTAACATGGTAGCCATGTGTGAAAAAAATAGTAAGTCAAATTCATAGCTCACCATGTATAGGATACATTTCCAAATGAATCAAATATGTAAATGTATAAATGAAATCATACAAAATCTCAGAAAATTGCATCTGCCAATTAATTAATAACTTTGTGTATGGAAAATCTTTCCATTTCTCAAAATTCAGAGCCATATAATTTAGAATCTTTGCCCATGAAAAATAAAACAATACATGTACAATCAAAAATAACAAAAAAAATATTGAAATTAATTAAAAACTCCCTAATATAGTTTTTAGAAATTTGATTTTAAAAAATGACTCCTTATTCTACAGACAAATGGAAAAAATGTTTAAAGAGAGTTCATGGAAAACTAACATAAACAACTTAATCCTATTCAAATGTTATCAGACTTTTTTAAAAATGGGGGAAAATTATTAGAGCATTAAAAATATTTTTCACATACCAGATTGGCAGAAATAAAAAAAAAAATCAATTTTCCCAAATTATGAGGAATATGCATTCTTTTGTATTCCTATGGAGAAAATTAATTTGTACAGCTTACAGGTGTACAACTTATCAATATATATCATATATATAATATATACAAATACATATACTCAATTACCCAGCAAACTCTAATTCTGAGAATTTTTTAGGCAGATTTACTCACTTATATGGGAAGTGTTTTCTTCAGGGTATTCCTCATAACCTTGTCCATAAGAGCAAAAGGTAACTGAAACAAATTCTGTAATAGGGAATGAATTAAGTAGAATTTGTTATATTTATGTAGTAGGATATTAAGCAGCTATAAAGAATAAGAAGGTCTTTGTGCTAATATGGAATGATTTCTTGATTGATAAGGGATAAAGAGAGTACCAAAAAAAAATTTTCACGACATTAGTAATGAATAGTTATATCTTCATGAAAAGGCATAGTCTATAGAATATAAAGAAGAAATGACAATAGTTACCTAAGGGAAGAAATGACAGGGAATGATGGAAACTAAAAAAAAGAAAAATTATATATACTTAAATTTTTAACAATGTATAGATATGTGTATTAAAAATGTAAAAATCATTTGACTTGTTTTCACATTTTTTTTCTTTTACCAATTTCACAATCAAAAGGGTTGACATGGTTGTATACTTAAGTACAAGCTGTATCTTATCAATGTTGACAGAAAACATGATGGTTACTGGTGATATTGCCAATATTAACAATATAATAAAATGAAATAATATATTTGGGAAAAACAATGTTTCTTATGCATAGAATTTTTCAGCAAAACTTAGCTTAAAACTATAATTAATTTCAGATTGAGTCTTGAAAAGATATGTGCTATGACAAGATAGTATTTCTAATATTCTATTAAACAAATAAATATTTTACAGTTTCTTTTGGAGTAAATTTAATATTAGTTTAAGATTAGTCTTCATCCCTTTTCCCACTCACGGAAACAATTGCTAGCATTAAATGAATAATGTTTTATGGTTAAAGACAATTTTCAAAGCATATAAAAGATAGCAATCAGAAAATAATATGTTTAAGCCTTTGGTCAATAAACTATTGAATTTAAAATAACAACTTTTAAGTGTCAGTTTTTACTTAAAACTTGTCAAATGTCTGGCCTGTATGACTTCAGTGAGTCACTTTTATTGCAGCCTTTTTCAATGGGTCGTGGCAAAGATCAGATAATAGTATTTATATGAGAACACTTTGTAAATTTTAAGGCACCAGATAACTCTAAGTTATTATTATGAAGCAGTCATTTGCTAAATTGTATGCTAGGACTCTCAAAATATCGAATGGACTTTCTAAAAGTAAGTCACGTTTTGTTTATTAGGACAGGAATCAGTAAAACTTTTAACCTTGATGTTAGGTTGTTGTCACTAGATGCTACTGACATGCCTGAAGAATGGTTAAATTAAAAAGATGAAAAAATGCGCTGGGGACTAATGATAGCTGAGGGCAGGACCATTGATGAAGGAAATAAAACTTTAAAAGGCAGAAAGAAGGCACAAAGTTATACAGTGATAAAAATCTATATCCTCAGCACTTCAGATATAGCTTACTCCTACAGATTTTTTTGCCTCAGTGCTGTTTTTTTTGTTTTGTTTTGTTTTTGTTTTTTAAGACAGAGTCTCACTTTATGACCCTTGGTAGAGTGCTGTGACATCACAGCTCACAGCAACCTTCAGCTCTTGGGTTTAGGTGATTCTCTTGCCTTAGCCTCCCGAGTAGAGGTGGGACTGCAGGCGCCCACCACAGAGCCGCTATTACTTTTTTTTGTTGCAGTTTGGCTGGGACCAGGTTCAAACCCGCCACCCTCGGTATATGGGACCAGCGCCCTACTCACTGAGCCACAGGCACCGCCCACCTCACTGATTTTTTTAAAGAGTCATTTGAATACTTGTTTATTGTATTTATAGAAATAATTATAGTAACACTCTAAAATTTGAAAGAAAAAGGTGAAAAATAATAAGTTCTAAGCTTATTCTGAGATATTTAATATGGAATGCCATGAAAAATAATGACAATGTTTACTAAGTGTTTTTGTTTTTGTCTTAGTAAGTTGATTTAGTGACCTTTTCTGGTAATCCAAGCTTCCAAAATTATCAAATGATAATGCATGTTGACATTGTATCTGAGATTATTATTCTACGTTTTCCCTTTTACTTAATAATGTATTCGTTCCACTTTGATTGGGGATAGATCTCATTCTACTCTCGCACTTCATTATGTGGCCAGGTAGATGCTTGTTTCTACATTTAGAATTCAGTTGCTTTGAATTTGTGGCCGATTCTTAACTGTTGACTGTCTTCTTAGGTGTTACTTATTATAAAACTTGAGTAAAGAAGTTCTAACTGTGTGACTTTTTTCTCTGGACAGATAAGATTTTACAGGTATTAGAATTAAAATGAAAAACTTTGATGTATATACCTGGTGATATCACACCATAGACAGCAAGGACAGAACAAGAGTTAACAACTCAGTATTCCCTTCAGTGGACTCACAGCTTTTCTACCATGGTTTGGATTTAATCCAAATTAATCACTGCATACTTTTAATCAACTCAACTACAGAAGTTCATAGTGAACAGAGAGAAGCAAAGAAACACTGGTAATGAAAGGATTTTTGTGTGTCTGGCCTAACCTTGGGCAATGTCACTCTTAATAATAACAGATGGCATCACTCCCTCTGAAGTCTTTTTTTTTTTTTTATTGTTGGGGATTCATTGAGGGTACAATAAGCCAGGTTACACTGATTGCATTTGTTGGGTAAAGTCCCTCTTGCACTCCTGTCTTGCCCCCAGAAGGTGTGGCATACACCAAGGCCCCACCCCTCTCCCTCCTTCTCTCTCTCTGCTTTTCCTCCCCCCCCATGATCTTAATTGCCATTAATAGTCCTCATATCAAAATTGAGTACATAGGATTCATGCTTCTCCATTCTTGTGATGCTTTACTAAGAATAATGTCTTCCACTTATATGCTGATTATAGAAATGTCTAAAAATTGGTGTTTTTAGTGAAATTGCTGACAAAGATTTTACTAGATCATCTCATAAGATGGTGCTGCTTGTATTACCGGTAACTGTAAGGCCAGTGTATTCTAACTGTATCATAATTACATCCAATTGCCTATAATCCAATACCTAACAACATTTTAACTATATAGGGAAACAATAGAAAATTAGCATTGAGCAAATTACAAAAGATTACCATGCCAGCAAAATGTGTAGTCACTGATAACATTTTTCTTTGTACATAATAAAATTGAAATCTTTATTAAATTTAAAAATCAAAAATGTCAAGAAGAAAGAATGCTAAACTGAGGTTCAGAAAGAAAAACTCAACTCACCTGGTAAAATTTTGTAGCAGACATCTGTTTGGTCTCAGTAGTTTCTGGTTTGGAAAATTAATCAGTACCAGCAGAGACTACACGTTCCCTCCTCCTTAGGCACTTGCTATGTTTGGGAAGGTGTCTCAATGAGCAAAGTCTGTTGACATTTATCACATGTCGCTAATATTATTGGACATCTAATACCTTACTCCTGATGCATTGAATAGAGATTTAATGGCAATGATATAAACATAGCTATACTTATAGAACATATTAATAAGAAACTGATTACCAATAATGAATAGAATTCTTCACACAATGCTATACCTCATTATTAAGTAAGTTAATAATTACCTATGCTTAGAACTCAAGTTCTCCTATTAGAAATTAAGCATTTATTTCAACTATTTTTATTTCTTTTGCAAGCGTAGTTGTAGTCTCCACAGTAGTGATTTTTTTATATTGTAACAATAAAACTAACACTTGGATTTGGCAAACTCTTAATACATAATCTCATCAATAATGAGAGAATTTAATGGTAAGCTGCTTTCACTGAAATTTCAATGATGTTAATTAAAAAGTGAAAAAATGAAAAAATTAATAAATACAAGACACATTATATGAGAGAGCAAGCTTTATAAAATTTTATTTCATTTCCACCATCCTCCTAAATTTAAGTTTTTATATGCACACAGGAAACAAGGCTCAGAGAAGAAAAATAGCTTCTCCAAACTGTATAACAAGTCAGTGATGAAATTGAATTTGAATCTACCTTATTGTTAACTTTACATTTGAGCAAGCAAATGTGTCCAAGGTAAGCAGTGGAATGAAGATTCCAGGATTTTAGATTCCATATCACTTGCATTTTTCATACTATTGCTGGTTAGACTTTTTTTCCCACAGAGGTTCTTTAGCATTTTTTTTTTTTAAATAAGGAGAACTATTTTTCAATTGTTAAAGCCTTGAAATTCTGAGTGAGCTATGCTTCCTCCCAGCACAGAAGTATTTGCTATGAGTCTCAGAAATGGGAATTTGGCAACATTAGCTTGAATGCCTACCAAATATAACACTCAGGTCTCCTTGGAAGATTTCTATCATCTGGTTAAGAACTTTTACTCTTTATAGCTTCATGTACATTAGATGATTTACATGTATAATCTAGCTATCAAAAGATTGATCTATTTATGTATTATCAATTGGATTCTATGGGGTTGACATTAAATAAATTGAAGTGTTATGAAGAAACATTTATGCATTAGCTGTAGCATATGAGTAGTTCTCTAAGAATTAATTCTCCAATTGGTCATATATTACATTTTGTAATTTATCCATAAAAGGGGAATATGCATTAAAACTTCTAAGCATGCAAGTTAGATTATATTCTCCTGGGTGGAAAAATACTATGTTTTGAGAAAGCAGTGGGAGGATATGCTGAAATCTTAGTTACAGGAGATAAGTGGCAGTTATATTTTGGTAAAGGAAAGTCAAAATAATCAAAAATATACTAATAATATAATAGACAGAATGTTATCAAGAATTTGCATTTAAGTGTGATTGATCCCAGAGGATTCAGTGAAGGTGTTGCTCCATTGTGCGTCTGCATTGAAGTATCAGGTAAAGACAGTTCAAGTTATGAAAAGAAATAGAATTTTGGAATTCAAAGGGGATAAAGCTAAACAAACAAACAAACAAACAAACTTGCATTGTGTTTTAAAGGAAATCACTTGCATAAACACAAGATTGACCTTACAGAACATAAAAGTCAGTACAAGAAAATTTTGAGAAAAACTTTAATGGACAATGACCTTAAAGACTGAAAAACCTATTAGAAGAGAGATGGGTCTAAACACAACATATAATAACCTAGTGAACTTATAGTGTTTTGAAGCTAGAAACTACAAAAATCAAGAGTAACATTTGGAAGATTTTTTTCAGACCATTGCTAATAATAATACAAGTAATATTTATGAAAGATTGCAATATACAGGTGCTATGGTATGGTCATAGCAAACATTATTTTATTTAATCATTTGAATAATGTGGCAAAGTAGATTATTAAATCCCAAATTGCAGTCCGAGGTTCTTAGAGTTACTTTGTTCAGAGGTATAAGAGATCGAGGTGGCTTGAAGGATACAGGTAAGACTGGAATCCAGGCCTGTATAAACCCTCAAAATGTATTTATGGGCATAATAAAATAAACAGGGGCCACTGTCAAAGGCTGTTGACAGATCAAGTGAAACAAGGGTTGAGTTGAACGTCATCCCTAACATACTGCATCATCCATGGAAAACAATAAATTCGATTTAAAAACTCAACTGCTGGCGAAGACAAGATTTTATAATCTACCAGGTTTGATTTAGGGTGGCTCAGAGGTTGGAAGGCGCTTACATCTAAAACCCTTGAAGGTGGAAAATGAGGGAACCTGAGAAGGCTAAGAGGCAGAACCATCTAGAAGTATGATATACTTCTAGACTTCCCAGCTCCTGGCATAATATTACTGGCTTATCAGACACACAATAAATGTTTGTTGATTGATTTGCCACACTAGACTCAAGAAGTTTGCATCTGATAAAAGGTTGAAAATTTCATATATGTCTTCTGAAAAATGAAGGATAAAAGATATAATTAAATTCATGGAGATTTTGAAGAATTTGAATAGAGCAAGTGCAAATATCCTCATTAAATTCTTGATTATTAGTATGATGGAAGATCTGTTTAAACTTAAAGGAGGTAATTGTGAATAAAGATAATAAGACTAATTTCAAAAAGCTTAATCAACTTTTAGTCATAAAAATGGCAGAATGAGCTAGACTTATAGGTAGGCTTGAGATGAATTCACAGAAGTTGATGAGTGATAAGTTCAGATTGAAAAATTTAACATAATTGAAATACATAAACTTTTGGAGACAATATCATATCAATTTAGGCTGCATTATGTAAACAATATCCTCCTATAGACTTCTTCCCATTTTCCCTCCTTAATGATGACTCAAATTGACAAAGATTCTGTCATTTCATACATATATACAATGAGGGATAACTATTTAGGAGAGAACAATGACTCAAGGACCTAGTAACAAAGAATGTTTGTCTCCTTTTGGGGAAACTTATCTTTAGAATCAAGGACACAGTTTTGGAGTATACTGGCAGCCCAATACTGGAAATGATTAAGGGAAGCCAAATAGATTTCACTTACAAATGGGAGAATAGAGATTTTCTTTTCTTTCTTCTTTTTTTTTTTTTAATAGAGACAGAGTCTCACTTTGTCACCCTCAGTAGAGTGCCGTAGCGTCACAATTCACAGCAACCTCCAACTCTTGGGTTTAGCTGATTCTCTTGCCTCAGACTCCCAAGTAGTTGGGACTACAGGTGTCCACCACAATGCTCAGCTATTTTTTTGTTGTTGTTGAAGTTTGGCTGGGGCTGGGTTCGAACCTGTCACCCTCGGTATATGGGGCCAGCGCCCTACTATCTGAGCCACAGGTGCCACACGAGATTTTCTTTCTTGTTAAATGATTTGAATTCTTGAATAAAAGCATTTTTTTTTTTTATGAAAACAGGAAAGAGATTGTTTCTATTGACGATCTTAAATTTATGTCTAATTTATACTCCTCCCAATAAAATTCATCTCATTTTGAGTTTGTTTCATTTTAAAAATACCTAATAACCTGTTGAACACTGTATTTTACTGAATTTAGCATTTTCTTTAGATAAAAGGATTTAATTGCATGTCAAATAGTTATCAATGACATTAAATACTGCTTAATATTTTTACTTATTGTTTTATTTAATTATAAACATTTCTATATTTTTACTCCCCTGATTAATGACAAAAAGTGTAACTCAGGTTCTAAATAGTAAACCTCATGGGATCTACATGAGTGATTTATATATAGATTTTATATAGATAATTTGGTAGACATGTTTGTTTTGTGGTATTTAATATGAAAATTAAAAATAGGTGAAGATTTAAAAACCATGTCTACATAAAAAAACTGTTGATAAAAATTATTTGATGTTTTAATTGTTTTATTGAAATCTACCTTAGAGGAGTCCAAGTTTTATTTAAAATGTTATTAAAATGAATTAGAATTCAGTGGCTTAAAATTCTAAAATTTTTTTCGTGTAGTTTTGTGCCAACATGTATGAATAGCTTACTTCTATATTCTAAAAACTAGTTACAAAATTAAATTCTTGCAAAGTGGGTTCATTGTTGGTATTGTACTTGACCTGATAGGATAGCCAATGTTCTCCATTCTAGTGTCAATGTGCCAGCACCCCCTAGTGGGCATTGATAAAAATAAGCTTTAGTTTTACTGATAAAGGTTAGGGAGTCCATTAATATTAGGTTTATGTGTCAGAATTCATTTGCATAATGGAAATAACTTTGCATTTATAAGTGCATAGTGTCAATGAAACATGATGTAACTACAAGTTCCCTGTTGGGATGTTGCCAGCTATCATTGCACCAAAATATCTGCGTATTTCAAAAGTTTATTTATGAATGTTTTATACTTAATGTGGATGTGAATAAAGCAATTTGAATTACTCATCATTTATATTTGTTTTTCTATTTATAAAATATGTTTGCTTCACAAACATTCTTTTTATTGAGGTTAGCACTAGCCCAAGTTACAATTACGGACAGGGCTTCAACTCTTAACTGTAGTTATTGCAGCGTAAAAGCAAGCATGTATTTCCATACGAGCTGATTTTATTGCATCCTAATTTCTCCCAGTTATTAGCCTCTTGACCTATAGAAAATTACTTCCTCTTTCTGAATCTTCCACTTTCTGTGCTGGTAAAACGAGTAAAAACACACACTATCACAGAGTAGTAATTGTGAAGTCTTTTTTTTTAATGGCGAAGTCTTATGCAAAAATTTATGCAAATTTTTACAAGTTTCAAATCTGGTGACATCAATGGTTAATAACACATGCACACTTTTATTATTGAACAGTGAGACTGAGGTAAAAAAGCTAAGGAATTCTACACATCAAAACGCATTGTAGAAGCATTTTGGCTGACATAAACACATAGCAAATAACTGGATATTTATCTTGATAAGAATAAGTAGGTATTTTCTCTGTATTATCCAAAAATACCTGATAGAGCTTAGACATTGATAAGCTTATTAACCAGTGAATTTTTATTAATTTGTTGATAAGATGTGCATGAGATCTAAAAATAGGCAAATTAAATGCTGAAGCTTTATTAATAAAATGACCTTGAACTTGGATTTATATAAATGCCTTTCTGTGAAACTATTTGTAGATGTGAAAGAAAATCCCATTAAAATTCTTTCTTAAGATGTTAGGCTATCTCTATATGCATGACTAGTGCTGCATATTTTTTTTCTGACTTAAGAGATTATTTAAAAGGATAAAGTAAAATAGAAATATGGAAAGTGAATGAAAATAGAGACTACCAGGCAAGATTCCCCATAGCAGTTTTAAGGATGATTATTGAATGTCTGAAAAAGTGGGAATAGAAGAATGAGACACAAAATATTCCGAGAGTACAGTGAACAGAACAAAAGGCAGGAGAAGCAAACGTGGTCTTTGGCAATCATGCCCTGTGATGTCTGGAACCTGTCTGGAAACCCTGTTTTGGTGAGCATACTTCAGAATTTCTTGGTTTCATGCTTTAGGAACAATCTGGTTTATGGTTCATTGAACAAAGTAGAGCTTCTTAGACCACAATGGTCTGTGGTAGAGCTGTAAGCCAATGGATTCCAACATTCATTCCCATGCTATGATCTTACTTTACCATATGTTACACGGTATACAACCAATATCTTTTAATGCATCTATGTTCTCCTCACTGTAAGATGAGAACTTCCCCTGGGCATCAACAATCTTTTCTCTTAATGTCACATATTATAGATACAGGGCAGATTTTTCAATAACTTTGCTATTTTTCCGAGGCAAAGTTTCCCAAATATTTGTGGCCATAAGAACCACCTAGAATGCTGTGTAAAATGCAAATTTCACGAATTTACCACAGAACATTGAGTCACCATTTTTTTTTTAGAGGTGCCTGGAAATGTGTATTTACAAGAAACAACCATTCATTCTTGTAATTCATTCTTGTAATTAGTTAAACATTGTAGTCCATTCAATTGATTTTGTTCAAAACAAATTTACACAAAGAGAATATGAGCTCAAAGGACTCAATTTAAATATTAGATGTTGTTATTTCAACAAATAGTGAAATTGTAGTAGTGGTCTCTTCATGATATCATTGTTCATCCTTTTGATTAAGGTAATAAAATTGCTGCATATTTTCAATAGAAAATGACCAATAGATAATAATTCTCCTTTTCTCATCTTTGTACTTTATTTTAGACTGGTTGAATACTTCTGGCCAGAGTGAGAAAATTCTAAGATTTTTATAGCTCTAAATTTCTTAAATTTAGGAGAATAGATATCCTGATTCATATATACATCTAACTGCTAGGTGGTGTTGGATGTAAAAGAAATTACAAATTTAAAGTTTATTAGTTAGCAACTGCATGAGTTTTCTATTGCTATGTAGCAATTTACCATAAGTTGTTTTTCCTGGGTTAGTATTCCAACAGATTTTAACTGGAGACTTTACTCAGGATCTTTTAAAACTGAGATCAAGGGGTCAACCAGTTACATGCTCATCTGGAATCTTGACTAGGGAAAGATGTGCCTCCGTGCTGTCTCAGGTTGTTGGCAGGATGCATTTCTTTGCAGTAGCATATTAAGGTCCCCTTTGTATGGCTGGCTGTCAGTCAGGGATCACTCTTAAGCTTTCAGAAGCCACTCTCAGGTTCCTGCCACCTGCCACTCCCCCCACCATTTCAGTAATGGAAAATCTCTCCCATGTTAAATCTTTCTTAATACTTCAAATTTCAATTCCACTCCTGAAATCAGCCAAAAAAATTTTTTGCTTTTAATAAGATTAGGTGATTAGGTCAGTCTCACTCAAATACTCTCCATATCTTACAGTGGACCACCTTAGGCCTTTAATTATATCTGGAAAATCCATTCACAGCAATACCTAAGGTAGTTTCATTGAAGAATCTCGGGATGAGCATATACAGATGACAGCTCAGAATCTTGTTTACCACAACAGCTAACACAGTGAAGCATGTTTCTCAACTTGAAAATCATTTGGAAAAATGTCACAAAGTATGGTTGTAAATTCCTACTGGACTTCCAGAGTGTGTTAGAGGATAAGTGAAGAACATTAATTCTTCAGAACAAAGACCATTGTACAATAGTGAATGAAAAAACATGTTATTTATTTATTTTGCAGTTTTTGGCCAGGGCTGGGTTTGAACCCGCCACCTCTGGTATATGGGACAAGTGTCCTACTCCTTTCAGCCACAGGTGGTACCTGAAAAAAATGTTATTTTTACACAGAGGTTCATGAACTTTTCTGGTCAAAAATCTCTTTGATAATCTGCCAACGGAGTGGAAACTCTTCTTCACCTCCTTCACATTTCAATATTTTCTTTAACCTAAATTAAAGGTTTCTGATCTAAGTGAAAGACAACAAGTATGAACTTAATCTTGATGAACTTAATCTGATGTCTATGCATACTTCTGATAAGCCTAATAGAAAATAATGTGGGCCAACAAATATTAACGTAAGACTGGAGTCATTGGAAACACTAGCACTAGTAAAATGCATGTTTTAATCTAGGTCTCTTATAAACTTTCTTTTGCAATAAAGGAAAGAATTCCTAATTTTTTATTTTAAATTCTTGACTAATGAAGAGTGAACATATCCAGGATGTGCACGTGATGATGTTACGCGCACACACATTGTGGAATGATTCCTGAAATCGAATTAACACAGCCATTACTTCCCATTATGTGCATTAGATCTGCAGAACTTGTTTATCTTATAAGTGAAAGTTTATATACCATTTGACCAATAGTTACCATTTCCTTGACCTTCCTCACCCCCTGGATACCACTGTTCTACTCTCTGCTTCTGTGAGTTTGACTTTTTTGAGATGCCATATGTAAGAGCAATTATCTAGTATTTGTCATTCTGTTCCTGGCTTGTTGGATTTGGCATAAATCCCTCTACTTCACCCACATTATTGCAGATGGTAGGATTTCTTTCTTTTTTTTTTCTTTTGGCTGAATAATATTCCATTGTAGCTATGTACCATGATTTCCTTATTCATACATCATACTTTCTTTATCCATATAATAGACAACTGTCCATTGACATTCAAGTTGTTTTCATACTTGGCTATTGTGAGTAATGCTGTAGTGAATATGGGAATACAGATAACCTTATCCACATAATGATTTTATTTCCTTTATATATGTACTCAGAGTGGGTTTTCTGGATAGCATGGCAATATTATTTTAGAATTTTTCTAAAACAAAACAAAACATAACAAAACACATAATGGCTTCCAAAAGACTATTAGAGTTAATTTGTCAATCACCATTTGTGATAGGCTTCTAATGCTATACCCTGCTAAATTTGTACTCACAATTTTTTTTTTTTTTTTTTTTTTTTTTTTTTTAGACATTGTCACTTTTTTTGCCTTGGTAGAATGTCATGGCATAATAGCTCCAAGCAACCACAAACACTGGGGCTTAATTGGTTC